>JBAMBK010001452.1:0-28454 GCA_037043435.1 Drosophila suboccidentalis
ATTTTAAAGCCTCAAAAGCTTTGTGGAGCAATTTATTACAGTCGAACTTCCTTAACTCGAATCACCATTATCCAAAGAAAAGGTTCGAGCTATGGAGATATTCGACTTATAGAGTTCTTTTTCTTAAGTTTATTAAGTTTACTGCTATTCATTTAGCTCGAGTTAGAGGGAAATTCGAGTTATAGAAGTTAGAGTTATAGAAGTTCAACTGAATTTTTTTTTTGTAGTGAATTTATTATTTTATTTTATCAGTGTTTTAAAGTCAAACTAAGCCTATATTGTAGAGTTATATATTTAAATAATAAGCCTTACATATGTAATTGATGCTTTTAAATAGCATGTTTTAATAACTGACTTTTTGCATTTTTAAATCAAAGCAAACATAAAGATTTCAATTTCATCTAAAGCGTTATAAACTGACGTGTAAACTTGCTGATAGATTGCAGCATCTTGTGGGCGTTCCACTGTCTAGAGAGTGAGAGAGAGAGAGCAAGAGATGGAGATTGGGTGAAAGCTCTTCCTCTTCGCTGTCAAGGCTTCAAAACGAATCTCGCTTTATCAGCGATAAATCAAATATTTTGCAATGCTGCGAGCATTTTAGCCAGGCCAAGACAACAATTGACACATGAGACAGGCACAAATGGACAGAGGGAGACAGACAGACGGACAATGTCCTTACCAAAGAGCAGAAGAAGGAGAGGGAGAAGAGGGAGAAGGCGTAGACGGCATGCGATTGAAATTGAATGGTTTAAATGGTCATTTCAATGGCTGCAATTTAACAAGCCATAATTAGTTGATTGTTTGTGTATACATACATACATATATAAAATAAACAAGCAACAACAACAACAATAAGTTATAAACGCCAACTGACAATTGACATTTGCATAGGCAGCGCGCTGTTGACGTCGACGACGACGGCGCGTCGCGTCGCGTCGGTTAAATTGAAAGGACTTCGAGGTCGCGGTAAATAAGCATAAATAAGCAGGCGTTACAAACTGTTCACACACACACAAACACTTATACAACTAAATGCACGCAAGCAGCGCAGTCAGAGCGCAGTCACAGCGCAGCGAGGCCATCACACACATGTCCATGTCACATGCTCTGCTGCTGCGCTGCTGTTGCTGTTGTTGTTGTTGCTGTCAGCGCATTCGGTTCGCCTTGTCCGCCATATTGTGTGTGTCTGTCTCTCTGCTCTTCTCTTCTCTCTGTCACGCTGCTGCTGCTGCTGAAAAAAGCTCAACCGCATGCACCGTTACTGTTCTGCTTTGTGTGCTATTTATTAACCTTTTATTTAATGCTATTTGCTTAGGCGTATTACCACAACAACAAAAGAAGCCAACTGACGACAGGCCATCGCCTTGCAATTACCCTTGCCTTGAAAGCTCTCTCCCTCTCTCACTCTCTTTGTGTGTTTCTCTTGTATGTAATTAGGTGATTGTCTGTCCGGTTCAAATGTCGCGTTTGTTTGTTTCTTTCGCCTTTCGCGTGTGCACTACGCTCTTTTGTAGCTAACGTATTTACATGTGTGCATATGTGGTGTGTGTGTGTGTGCATTTTGTAGTTGGCACAATGGAGTCGGCAAATTGGAATTCAAATTCAAATTGGAAATGGAGCGTCAAACGGATCGTTAAGGCGGAGCGACAACTTGCAACTAATTAGACTTGATTATAGCCTTTGATTGAATACTGTAAACTGTATGAATAAATGCACTTATTCGCCATATGTACACACAATACATTTATTCATTTCGATTCATATCTTATTCTCGTATATTGTGACATTTAAAGACCTATCAATTTTCCACTACAATAACCATTCTGATTGGATTGTCGTAGTGTGAGTGCCAATTAAATAAAATATTGATATTAACATTTTTATCAAAAAGAAATGACATTTTAAGTGAAATTGATAAAATATTCTCTAAATTTAATTTAAATAAATAAATTTATTATAATTTTTTATTATAAACATTAAATTGAAATAAAACTTAAAAATTAGCTTCAAAAATAAAATTGTTTTATTTAATTAAATATCATTTTCTTAATTCTACTTTATTTAATATCAAATATTTTTATAGTTTTTTTTTTACAAATGATAATTAAATTAGGTTGAGCTAAATAAAATCATTTTTCTTTCTTAAAACACATTTTATGCAGCTTTATAATATGTTCTTATTAACATGCTCAATTAATTTCCAATTAGAATACGTATGTACTCTATATTTAAGTTAGTTTCGTTTAATTGCCAGTTACGCAGTCCAATCAGATCTAAGCGCATGGACTCCCCGTTCACGTCCAATTAGAATCAATTTGCATGGCAAGTGGAAAATCGTTTAGCTGTCAATTCCAAAAACAATTTCCACATGGCTGTTTATTGATTTTCGCTCGCTCAACTGTTGTGTGAGAGGGGGGGGGGAGGGGAGCTTCGAAGGGCAATCAACGGTTTTCATCATGTGTTAATTGCAATTAGACCAATTACATGTGTGTGAATATTTGTATGTGTGTGTGTGTATTATTTAGTATTCAAATATCGATCAATGGACAAGACAAACATAAATTGAGAGACAAAATGAAGTCCAAAACATGTCAAGAAATCAAAGCAAAGCAAATCAAATCAGAACGCGATGCCAATTGGGAATATGTTGCGCAACACACAAATTATGAATTTAAGCGCAACAGTTGTAGCCATTTTGTAAACTGACTTATGACATGGCCATGTCCATTGTTTGGCTAAACGACATTAGACACAACAACAACAACAACAAGCAAACAACGACAACAATCGCAATAATAAATGCTACGATTCGATTAAAAGATCAGCCACAAAACTGCAATTCCAATAAGATTGACAATGAGCGCAGCGCAGCCTAACGAGGCCTGCCAAACGATGCAAGTGCGAGCGAGTGAGCATGCATTGTATGCTGCAGACTGCAGTCAAAGCTCAGCTTCGCTCTCTTATGTTGCTTGTTTGTAAGCTACATACATTTTTGCGCGTCAGCGACGACAGCACCAAAAGGTTCTCTCTCTCTCTGTCTGTCTGTCTTTCTGTCGCTCTTTTCATGGTTGCCCAAGTTACAGACTGCGCTGCGCTTTGTTTAAATAAAAGCCTCTTTAAGTTTATCTATTGGGTCGCATCTAAATTGTGTGGGGAGACCCGTCGCTGTCGCTTTGTGCGATTATGCTATTTGTTGCTGCGACGACTTCGCAGTCGGCAATGGGCAATCGGCAGCGACAGCGACTGTGACTGCGACTGCGATTCTCTTGTAATGTTTTGCCGGCGCGCTTTTATTTTTATGCTGTTGCTTTTGCTCTTTGGGTCTTGTTATTGTTTTTGCTGTTGCTGTTGTCGTTGTCGTTACTTATTGCTTGTGTTGTACGCTTCATGTTTTGATTGTATTTATTTAACTTTACTTTTTGCTGCTGCCGATGCTGCTGCTTCCAGCTGCTGCTGCCGCTGCTTCAGCTGCCGTCCATTTCTGATGAAGATTTTCTGCGCGATTAACTGGCGAGATCAACTTACGCGCACTCCACGCGGCGTCTTTTATGTGAAAAGCGTTTCGTGCGCAGCTTTAATCATGTCTCTCTTTTCATGGAACGACAGTGCTTGAGGTGGCTGACGGGGGGGAGGGTGATGGAGGAGGGGTTAATGGAGTACATAATGGGGGGAACGGTTTTTTGCGATTTCGCATTGCTCAAGACATTTGAGCAATTGCGTTTAATTTTATTCATAATTCGTGTCTAGGGTTGCTCAACCGCTCTTAATCGCTGTTTAATTGTTGCCTTTGCGCTCGCCTCTTCCCAACTCTCTCTCTCTCTCACTGTACTGCTATTTAAGCTATTTTATATATTGAAATAGATCTAGCTATTTTTGAATTGTAAAAGCTAGCTAATTTTTAGTTTGCCTATTTTAAAAATAAGCTAGCTTATTTTTAGTTAGCCTATTTTAAAATATGCCAATTAATAAAATTGTCTTGAAACTAATTTTTAATAATTAAGCCAAAAAATAAGCCGGGGACCGTAATCATAATCATTATAAAAATTACATAGTTATGATTATTTAAAGATTTGTAAGGATTTTCTTCAATGATAATGATTAATTTTGAGTGAAAAAATAAAACTTACTTTTAAAAAAGATTACGTAATCATTTGAAATAATAATTTTTTTTTAACATTTGATGAGTCCCCTAGATTTTTTTTTAAAGGGATATGCAAAAATATTTGGAAAAAATCCTACACAAAAGCCACGAATTAAAAGTGAGTTTTATTTTGAACGAAAAAAATTAAAAATTATAAATATGGATTATTTTTGAGTCTTATTTTTTCACTCAAACTTAATTATTATCATTATTTCATTGTATATTTATTCTATTCTTTGGTTTTTTGATGTAAAATAATTTCAACAATCATTATTTGCAATCCCTGAATTAATCTAAAATAAAATCAAATTTTTGTATGCATATTTAATAATATTTTAGCTATTTCAAGCTAACAAATTAGCTATTTTGGCCCTTGAAATAGTGACAACACTGCGTGTGTGTGTGTGTGTGTGTGTGTGTGTGTGTACATCTGTATGTCTGTATTGTGATCAGAGCTGAAATTAAGCTTGATTAATTTGTTGGTTGCGTTATCGACGCGTCGGCATCTGGGCCCGAATCGGAATCGGACCCCGACCTCTTGCGGGCCAACAAAGTTATTAAACTGGATTGGGTGTGCAATTGGGGCGTGGCACTGTATGCTGGCCAGATAATAAAGCGTGGACAGCTTTCGATGCTCAAGTAAAAATAAAAAATAAAACTACACTGGAATTTCTATTTTATGGCCAACGGATGTTGTCTAAAAAGAGCTGAAAGCAATGTTTTAATGGGCCATTTTGAAAGATGCCTGGCGATAAGATAAATGTGGCTTATTAATTGGCAACCCTGCACAACCCTACAAACATACAGTTAGTCAAGTAAGTGTTTAGACAAGTTAGAAAATTCCTTTCTTGATTTTTAATTTTTTTGTATCTTGGTTTTTTGGAAATTAAAATCGAATTAAGTTTTTTTTTCGACAAAATAATTACTTTACACAGTGTAGCTATTCCATTGGAATACTGGAACACACACTGCTTAAAGCAGTTCATTTCCCATATGCAGGCCAATTAGACAAGCACACACACACACACACAGGCATATGTGCAAATCAGACAAAAAGGCATCAAAAACAATTATGAAATCACAGCAGATGTTGGAACACAAATTGTGGTGGTGATTTATAAAGCGCAGACTAAAAACAACAACAATGACATCAAAAAGCGAAACAATTTTATCTTTTTTTGTTCCTAATTTTTTTTTTTTTTATTGAATAAGCGAAAACGAAAGACATGAAAAGGAGGCAGCAAAAAAAAGAGCAACACACAAGCATGTGGCATGTGTTACACATTCACACACACGCATATTTGTATGTGTGTGTAAAGAGGATGGAGGATAGCAGTAAAAGGACTGCAGATGCGCAGCCACAAGCCAGAAACTTATGTACGTTGCGAGATTTACGACTTAAATGCTGCAGCGCATAATCAAAAAGACAAGCTATCGAAGCAACAGCAGCCGGAGCAGCAGCAGAAGGAGCTGAAGGAAGCCGACTGAAAGCAGCGACGCGACGCTGGCAGTGCACTTAATTAACAAATATACAAACACTTAACATAACCTCAACTGACAGCCTGGTCAGGCGTTGACTACAGCGCGACTGCAAGAGCGAGACAACGCTAGTGGCAATGCCGAAAATGCCCCACACCCTCACACGCACACACCAATGCAATGCGAGCGCGCTAGCTCGCCGCTCATTGGATGTTCGAAATTGCGAGAGAGCAGCGAAAAAGAGAGAGAGTGAGAGAGAGAGCATGTATTGTGTATGCGTATCGTATGTGTGTGTGTGTCTGTTTTGTTCTTATTGCCGTTCCGGTTTTGTGGCCCTGTCGACTGTTCGCTCTCTTGCTCATTTTCTGCCGTCTCGTTTAGTTGCAAGTTCGCGGGAGCTTCAGTTGGTTCAGCTGACTGGCAGAGCGCACGTAACGGAAACCGGGCCGAGAGTTTTTATTATTATTATTATCGTTTGTTTGTTTGTCTGTCGCTGTTAATAGTTTTAATGCTTTTCGGTAATATTGAAAGTGAGGCGCGACGTAACGAAAGTGTGCGCGTGAGTGTGTGTGTGTGTGTGAGTATGCACTAGTTGTGAATTGTAAATTGTAAATTGTGTAAAATGCCGACGGCTTTGCAGCGGCACAAACAGGGCTAACAGACATTGACACGCCCACAAACTGGGCAGATAACATTGTAAAATAAATTAAATACAATTGCTTAAAATTATTGAATTGTGTCGACGATGCTGACGGCGACTTTGTAAGTCCAAAAACTGGCTGCACTTATGTCCACGCTGGCCGCAAGTCGCCAACCGACGCTGAATTTGATCCTGAAACGCAGCACAAACCGCCAAGAGGAACAGGAGACGGAAACGGAACAGGAAACGGAAACGGTAACAGAAACGGAAGCGCATCAAGCCGTGGTTGCAATGCATCCGGATTGTCTGCCAATGCCACTGCCCATGCACAGTGGCAACAGTCCACAGCTGCAGCAGCAGCCCGAGGATGATGGCGACGAGGATGCCGAAGGATCTGCCTGTGATGAGCAGCATTTGGTCAACATTCTCGAAGAGGAGGACATGGAGATGGAGGAGCAGGAGCAGGAGGAGGAGGAACTGGAACTCGATGATGCGGCCAGTTGTTGCAGCGACAGCGTGCCGAGCGTTGGCCAGGAGCAATCTCAGGTGGCAGCTGCCGCACATGCCACCAGGCAACGTCTGCTCATGTCGCAGCTCTATCGTCCGTCGGCCTTTAGCAGCGTGCAACAACAACAACAACATGCCTCGGCCGTGTCCATGTCCATGTCCCTGCAGCAGCATCACGTCCCAGTCAACGATGACGCCACCTCCATCATCATGGCGCACACACCGGCCAGCTTCCAGGAGGAATTCCTGCGCAAGTCCCAGCTCTATGCGGAGGAGCTGATGAAGCAGCAAATGCAGCTGATGGCGGCGGCCAGAGTCAACGCTCTGACGGCGGCTGTGATGCCGCTGGGCGGATTGGGGCGTCATCCCAAAATGATGACGACGCAGCAGCTGCAAATGGCGGCAGCGGCGGCGGCAGCAGCGTCAATGAGACCCACAACAACAACAGCAGCAGCGACAACGGGACAGGATGCACTTGCTCAGCTGACGGCGACGGCGCTGGGCATTGGAAGTGCGGCTGGAAATCCGCATCAGTTGCTCATGCAACAACAGCAGCAACAGCAGCAGCAACAGAATTTGTCACATGCCTTTCAGCAGCAAACTCAGCACAACAACAACAACAACAACAACAATAACAATTACAATAATCATAATTTTAATAATAATCATAATAATAATCATATTAACAATCTGCGAGCTGAAGAACGCGCTCTCAAGTTCAGCATCGATAACATTTTGAAAGCGGACTTTGGCAATCGCCTGCAACAACGTTTGCAAGCCGCAAGTGGCGCCGCTGCTGCTGCCGCCGCCGCTGCCGCTGCTGTGGGCGTGGCACCGCTGAAGGCGCCGAGGAAGACAGCGAAGCCTTTGAACCTGGCCCAAACGCAACAAACACAGCCCAGTCTGAGCTTCTCCAGCTCGCTGGCCAACATCTGCAGCAACAGCAACGATTCCAACAGCACCGCCACCAGCAGCAGCACCGCCAACAACAACAACAACAACAATCCGCCAACATCAGCCATCGATTTGGTCAAGTCACCTAATGCCAATGCCACATCGCCAGCGCCAGGGAGTAAATCGGGCGAGGATGCCTCAACAGGAACGGGAACTGGAAGTGGAAGTGGAAGTGGAACTAGTTCCACGCCCATTGTGTGGCCAGCGTGGGTTTATTGCACGCGTTACAGCGATCGTCCCAGTTCAGGTGAGTTTCGGTTTTAGGCATGCAATTGGAATATATCGATATTGTTATCGAGTTAAAAATAAAATAATTAATTTAAACGAATTTATCATATTGATTGGATATCGCGAAAATCCCCTAAATTCTTATGAAGCATCTCATTTTCTAAGTTTATAAAATCGAATTTTAGTGAAAAGTATTGTAACGATAATGTATCGATATTGATATCGAGTTCAAAATTAAATTTTTGATTGAAAATGTCAAATTGAATATTTGTGAACATGCTCCAAATCAATTTTAAAGCATTTTAATTTGTGTGTTACATAACGAAAACATTTTAAGAATGAGGGAAATGAGACTAAGAAGCTTCGATATTATTATCGGGTTGAGAAATCAATTAAAGATTTAAACGAATGTATCAAACTGATTGAAAATAGAAATATCCTTAACATTACGAAGCATTTCATTTTATTTAATGAATAACTGAAATCCAATTTTATTGAAAAGGAATGTAACTAAACAGTATCGATATTGTTATTGGGTTAAAAATTACATTTAAATATTTCAATAAAAATATATTATATTGATAAAATTTCACTGAATATTCTTAATATTGGGCAATTCAAAGGAAACGGGTGGAACTGAAGGGTATCGATATTTTTATCGGGTTAAAAATGATAATAAAATTCTTAGTTTTGACAGTAAAATAATAATTTAAGAACCTTTCGTCTAAGAAATGTAGCAAAAAAGTAATTTTCTTAAAAGTGGAGAAAGTATCTTGATTGTTAACCTAGTAATTTTTGTATTTATTGTATTTGTTTCTAAAAGATTCATACTTTTAAAAAATAAGGTAAATGTTTCAAACAAATATTCCTGATTTCTTGATAAAATTAATATTGCGATTAAATAAATAATAATAATGAATTTAATAAAAGTCATAGAAAAAAGTAAGAATATTTTAGAAGTAAGAACATTTTCAACTTTCTATATATAGATTATAGCATTTTAATTAGATATCATATTCCAGCCTTATCGATACTTATAGAGTAAGCATTTAGAAATGTTGTTGACAAGCGTGCAAGGGAATCTCTTCAATTTGGACAAACTGATAGAGGAGCTATTTAGAATGTTGATGACAAGTGCTCGTGGATAAGTTTAATCTTGGTAGTCGGTCGTTGGGTGTGGGGAGTGTTGAGTAGTTGAGCAGTTGAGTGGTTGAGTGGCTCGTAAACAGTTGAGCTAACAAACTGGCAACCACAGAGCATTCCCGTTTCCCAATTCTCCACTTTCGACTGTCGACTCCTGGCGTCAATCTGCAGCTCATTAGTTTGCAACCACCACCAACAACTTGGAAAAAAAGGGCAACACAGCCATGACACGCTCATTCCACACCACACACACAATATATACACTACATACACTACACACACACACACACACACACCACACACCACACACAACCTCACCCTCACCCTAAAACCTTTACAACCACTTTGGACTCATGAAGTGTCTGCTCGAGTGGTTTTTATGTCCTTATGGCTTATGTAACATAACTTAAGCTCATTATGCGCGTGCTTCTCTCCCTCTCTCTCTCTCACTTTCCCTCTCTTTTTCTCTCTCTGTTTCTCTGGGGAATCATGGCACTCATGAATTTAGTTTATGCCACCGCAGAGAATTTTCGTGTAATCGTTTGCCTAATAATTTGATGTGGTCTCTACATTATTATCCTTTTGTCCTCCCTCGAAAGGGGGTTGCATTTCCACCTTCACTTCACTTCACTTCACTTCCAATGCCATTTTCAGCTAGTCATTTTGTTAGCCATTCCCATTAAGTTGGCCTAATAATAGCGCATAGCATATGTTTAGTATTAAGTAATAAATCAATGTGCATAAAAGCTAATTACGAGTCTTAAATGGAAGATAGTTGGGTAGTTTGTAAAAAGCCATTCCAATGGATTACTGGAACGTTGGAAAGTAGGAGAAATTGAGAATTAATTACAAATATAAATGTTAATAATATTCTTTATTTTAAACAGTATTTAAAATTAATAATAAACTTAATAATATGCAAACTTGAGTTTTAAATCATTCCAATTACACGCTGGAATGTTGGAATATAGTGTAATTGGAATTTGGTTGAATTCTCTAAAAACTGAAAGTATGAGAAATTGAGGATTGATTACAAATATAAATGTTAATAATATTCTTTATTTTAAAGAATATTTGAAATTAATAATAAACTTAAAAATATGCAAACTTGAGTTTAAAATCATTCCAATTACACGCTGGAATGTTGGAATATGGTGTAATTGGAACTTAGTTTGAATCTTCAGGAATGGAGTTAAATTTAAAAAACATATGAACTAATTTATCTGCAGTAAATTATTGTTACCTTTATCAAATCTATCACTTATCATATTATCTGGTATTCCCTTTTGAGTCTAGAGTTTCTGTCTTGAATTTCCATTGCCTGGAAGATGTTAAAATGACTTTCCAGTTGTTTCAGGTGATTATTTTCCCGAGTTGTATTCGTTTTTTTGCTGTGTTTCTTCTCAACCTTATCTATAAGAACCGACTGTATTCAGATCAGATAAGAGCTAGACTTTGTCACACTCGTAGTTATTCACTAGGCAATCATTCATTGACTGTTATGGATTCATTATCTCTCTAGTTTTTTTTTAAAACCCATTTTGTTCCGGCAATTTGCTCATTACTCTGATTAATGTCACATTCATGCAGTTGAGTAATTGCGAGCACTCAGTTGTCAACTGAGTTTTAGCCCCATCTATCCTCATATTCATACCCATACACATACCCATACTCATATATTCGTATTCGTATTCATTCCAATCTCGAATCCAAAAGTTGAGTGCATAAATCTACGCTTTTTTTTTAGGTGGGTTTGTCGCGTTCGCTAATTAACCACAAAACGAAACGAAACGAGGCATTTTTTACCCTCTCTCTCTCTCTTCTCTCTTTGTTGTTTGCTTGTTATTGTTGTCTCTTTCTACACTCTTTTTTTTGAGGTGAGGCTTTTGGGAATTTTAAATTTAGCGTGACTAAAACGAGATCTCGATCGCATTGCGGTTCCATAATTTGAATGAATGTTGTAGGCGATGGCGTCGACTTGAAGTTGAAGCTGAAGTTGCAGTTGAAGTTGAAGTGAAGTCGGAGCCGAAGTTGCAGTTGAAACTGGAGTCGCTTTCAGCTGCAACAATGATTTAGCGTGAGATTTGCCCAACAACAATAACAATAACGGTTTTTGATAAAGCGGCCACAACAAAATGTCATTTAAATGCACACAAAATTCCAATATAAAGCTCATAAATTTGACGCTTTTGTAAAATTGTCGTGGCTGCGACACGATAAAATATTAAATATTATTAAAAGGTGTTAATTTGACAAATTAATGCTACGTGAGTGTAAGTGTAAGATAATTCATAAAGTTTAGATTATTTTGTATCTGAATAAATGTAGAGAAAGAAGTAAGATACAACTTTTCAGACATGAAACAGACTGCGATATTCCAAAATATCTATAAAGTAACTAAAGTGTAAATATTTATTAACATAACTTTTCTTAAACTGCTAACTATTTTTAAGTTTAATTGAATTATCTTTTAAAAAGCACATTAAAGCTTCACATGATATTAAATACATTTCAAATTGTTCGCAGCTTTGTTAAAAGCTTTTAAATTATTTTAAACATATGTGTTATTTAATCATATTCCAAAGCACATTAAAGCTTTATATTATTTAAACATATTATTAAAATAAAGTTGTTACAATTTTACAATACTTTTAACTGAAGTGTTTACTTGAACAAAAGCACATTAAAGCTTTATTTGATATACTTGATACAATAATTTAAGTTTAGTTGAAAGCAGTTACAGTCTTGTGAAATTTTCGCTCAATTTATTTAAAAAAAAAGAAGCTCTTTTCGCTTAATTCAAAGCACATTACATGAGAAAAATAATCAAATTTTATATGAAAGCAGTTTAAGTTTTAATTTAATTTAAAATTAAAGCTCTTTTGTCTAAATTTATATAAAATCAAAGCACATTAAAGCTTCACATGCCTCAATTTGTTGGAGTTTTGTTAAAGTGCTGAATGTTAATATGTTTTCTGCTCTAAGATATGATTATGCGATGTTAACACTCTCTGGGGATAAAAGCTTTTACAGCTTGCTCTGGCTGCCAATTATATATGTGGCTAAGACAGCTAACCAACCCGATAAACTCTGGGCCACCTTGGACCTGGCAATTTGCACATTTGTCCAGCACTTGGCGCTCATTTAACAGTAGCCTCTGAAACAGCAGCCGTAACAGCAACGATCGCCACTGAACCATTAAGTAATTTTCAATTTGAACGAGAACGAGGCAACAACAATGAACAACCAACAACCAACAACGAACAACGAACAACGAAGAAGAACGAATAACAAACAGGCAACAAGCGGCGGCTGTGGCTGCCACAACAATGACAACATAAACAAACGAATTTCAATTACCCATCAGCCTTTGGTCTGCAATTACCTTGCCCCCACTCCCCCCTCCCTCCTACCCCTCTCTTGCTTTTCCGCGCACGCCTGAAGAATTTTCCGCACTGCAAATTGACTTGAAAAGTTTTCTCAATGGCAAATTTAGCTTAGAAAATTGCCAGATGCAAAAAACCAGAACATTAGCAAGAAGCAGAAGCAGAAGCAGAAGAAATCTTCCTGCTCTTCTCCTTCCCCGCTCAGACATTGCTCATTTCTCTTAGTTGAAAGCATTTCTCGTACATTTCTCGTACATTTCTCAGCCACTTTCGCCCATTAAAATGCGCAGTTTATCACAATTTACCAATGGCAATTGAAAAATGCCTCAAAATACAGCAACAATTTTCAATTGCAAGTGGTGGAGAGTGTGGAGGGCGGCAGTATGAGGGGAAAAGGCAAGGGTAAGGGTCATCCACCCAAGGGTGGTCAGAATAATTATGATTGAGGGTGTTGCCCCATCAATCAATAATGTCATCATCACCTCATCATCATCATCATCATCATTGTTTTGAATCAAAATCAATATGTGGCGACCTACTTGCCACATTGTGTGTTGCATTGTGTGTGTTGCATGTGTGTGTTGTGCAACAACAACAACAACTGTTGTTGGGCCAACAGCTCTTAGCTTAAGTGTCCAAGTTGTTAGGCTGGCCAATTACTTCGTTGGCCATGAAACGTGACCTCAGGTGTATGACTCTATTATGAATGCAATTTAGCTGGTTTAGAACTTGTATTAAATATCTCAAAGTTATAGCTTTGAAATTCTTAAATTTGATTTATATTTTAAGGTACAATTTGATTTTTATAAAAAAAACTTATAAAATAGAATCAAAGAATCCAAAATCTTGTCTAATGACTTTTAAAATAAATTTAGGGAAATGTTTTTAGAGTTACAGTCAATGTTTTTTTACTAAACCCAATAGAAATTTAACAAAATGTTTAGTAAACTTAAAAAATCTTAAGCTAAATTCATTGAACCTTAAAATTAATTTAATCTAACAGCTTAGTAGAAATGAGGTTGAAAAGGAATGAGTTTTTCTGGTACTATGATATCTTTTAACTTTGCTTAAACTGTAAACCGCTCTTTGTAATACATTTTTTATAATATAACTTAACCTAATCAAATAGTATGTTACATTTCAACGCAGTTTTTAAAGAATTTTTTCTAATTTCATGTAATTTCATGACATTTATTTAGTTTTTCATTAAATAAAATCTGATTACAACACTTTAAATTCAACGTCTTTTTTTGTTGCACTTAAACGCAGCCAACTTCACTAACTGCTGTCAATGTGCACTTCAACGGGGTGGCAACTCTTTTGAACTTTGTTTAGAATAAGTTAAATTTAAGGTTTTTAAATAAAGACACAAACAATTTTAAGAAATCTTTGCACTCAAGAATTATAGAAACTCTAGTTGGATATCAGCTAAAGCAACCATTTTTTATGGACCTGTGATATATGCAAACCTTTCTTAAATTGTAGTATTTTCTCCGTAATATATTCCCGATAATATAATTTAAGCAAATCAAATCGTATGTTAAATTTCCAAGTAATAAACCAGTTTCATGACATTTGATTAGTTTTTCATTTCAAAAAGGAAATTTTGATCATAACAGATTTAATTCAACGTCTTCTTTTGTTGCACTTAAGCGCAGCCAACTTCATTAGCTGCTGTCAATGTGCACTGCAACAGGGTGGCAACTCTGTTAAGCTTTGTTATTCTATTAGCAACGACAATTGCTTCATTTTACTGGGCATAATCAATTATTGATTTACTGTCGATAAATTAAAGCAAGGAATTGCTTTTCAAAGTTGCTTTGAGCATTATTTTCTAGGACATTATTATTATCTACTATTTTCGCTAGTATTATTATTATTTTTAAAGCCCCCCAACGACAATTTGCGTTGGAAGCGCAATAAAAAAGAGGAAAACAACATGTTTTATGACCCAAATGCATTCATAAATACGCGTATGCGAAGCTGTCACGTCATATGGTAACCACGATATTGGCAAGAGACATCAGACAATCCCCTCCCTCCCTCTATCCACTAACCTGTATTCCTGTAGAACCACTTGGTTTAGGCCTTAAAAGGCAAATTGAGCCATTGTAGTTGGCAGCAAACTTGTCTAACATTTTGTTGTGGTTGTTGTGCGTTTTTCCTTGAGGAAAATAAAGCTAAGGAAAAGAAAAGCTAGAGCTGGGCATTATTGTTAGCACATTTTTGGGCCAAAAAACAGACATAACTCAACGCCTCTTGGCCATGGCAATCAGCGAGGCGATTTATGAAGTGACAAAAATTAATTTCCACTGTTAAGTTATCGCCAACAACAACAGCAACAGCAACAATTGCAACTGCAACCGGGTAGCGCCTTTTAAGGCACAAATGCTGCAACAGCAACAACTGCAACAACAGCAACAACTGCAACATGCGCCTCGCACTGCCAATAAAACTGTCCAGCTTGGGCCTGGCCAAAACGAGACCATATCAGCCAGCAAAAATGTCGTTTAAACTGTGCTGCTGACCGCATTTGGTTAATGTGATCTGCTGCCGTTGTTGTTGCCGTTGTTGTTGCTGTTGTTGCTGTTGTTTGTCACAGTTGTTGCTGTTGCTGCAGTTGTTACTGGTGTTGGGTCCGTCGCAGATATGGCCTGAAATTGCTGAGGCAAATGCTGTTAATTGTTATACCCAGCACTCATTATCTATTACCCAGCGCAATCAGCCTAAAACTGTTAAATACCCAGCAAATGTGTAGATAGGGCATGCTGTTTATTGACATCTTTGGAGTGTGTAATTAAATTTATTTTATAAAATATTGAAAAACAAAATAAAATATAAAATTTAGTAGAAGTATGTATTATAACTAAAGAAAAGAGTTATAAATAATATAGTAATAGACATTAATAATATTAATATAAATATAAAAGTAACAAACAAACATTTTATTTTGTAACATTCTATTTTGGATTAATGTAAATAAATATATTATAATTAAAATAAGTTTGTTTTGAAAACAAAATAAATTTAGTATTTTTTTAATTTAAAACAAAAATTAAAGTTTGTACTTAATTTTTGGGTTAAAAACTGATCCTTCTAGCTTATCCCGTTTATAAGCCTATCAAACACGAAAAATGTCAAAAATGTTTCCATTTATCAGGATCATTTATTTCTGGTTTCTTTTTTAAAATTCATAGCTCTTATTTCCAAGCTTTCTTTTAATGTTAATTATAGTATTTTCGCTTAAAAAGTTCTTACTTGTCAAGTCCTTTTTCATAGTCTAGTTAAATTTTTACATACAGATATTTATGAATTTGTCATTTATTTTTATGCATTTTACGCAAAAATTGCTTTGAATTAGTTAAACGAGGTCTTGACTAGACATTATGTTCTTAACTAGTTAGATACTGAAAATGCAAGCTTTAGTGTTAAAAATAACATTAAAATTAAATTAACAAATTAATGTTTACTTTGCATGCTTTGTAACTTCACCTCGACTATTGACTTGTGTCTGGTGTTATGACCTCAACCATAAATAAATTTCAAATAAATAATATTTATATTTAACATTTATTTATTTTATCGATATTAATTTATTTGTTTTCTTTTACAATGACCTAAATAATTACAAATAAATAACAACATTTTGTTGAAACCAATAAATAAATTTCAAATAAATAAAATTTAAATTTAACATTTATTTATTTGATCGAAATGAATTAATTGTTTTTTTTACAACGTCACTTTTAAGCTATAAAATCGCTTATAAATGAGTCTGAAATGACTTAAATAATTACAAATAAACTACATTAAATATCAAAGTTGACAACAGGGTAGCTCTGAGTCAAGCACACCCCACTGCAGCATTTCCACTTGCTTTCAGATGATCTTGAAATATGATATTTATACACCAAATTAAGTTTTCATAGTTATGCCCAGTGAAAAAACCGGTTAAGTTTCAACTCGAAATCAGTTCAAGTTCACACTGGATAAGGTGACATTAAAGGGTATCTGTTAGTCGTTCGATCGATTGACTGAGTTGTGGAGAGGCCAACGACATGCCGAAAAATCCAAATGTGTGTGTTCGTTTCACAGTGCGTATGCGTAACGCACTCGTAAACTAATGTAGACAAAAGACAAACCTGCGAGTTTTTTATTTTGAGCTTGAGTTTGAGTTTGAGGTGCTCCGGGGACCACCCAGAAAGCCAAAAGCCACAAACAAGACAAGTTTCCGCATTTGGTTTTCGACATGAATCGAAACATTTTTGGCTGGCATATAAAAATCATTTTTATAACTTCATTTGTGTTAATTTGGAAACGAGTCAAAAGGCAAAAGCAAAATCGAAATCGAAATCGAAATTGGAATGTTTTACGGCTTGCCGTCAATAATATTTACAGCTGTCAAAATATTTCTCTCTACAAGCAAATGACTTCATTCATCAGCATACCCGATGGCCGGGTATCTGAGTATCTGAGTATCTCGGTGTTAATCGTGCCCAAAGTGGGCTGGGCAGGTATTTCTTTATATATATATATTTACTTCTCTCTTTGTAAATATCTTTCGTATTTATTTCTTGCTTATTATGACACGGGCACGCCGCCACAGATACAGATACAGATACAGATACAGATACAAATGCGATCAATCTTTGGCACGAGGTGACTGCCAGTCAGTCAGTCCGTCCGTCAGTCAGTCAGTCAGTCAATCAGTCAATCAGAGGGCATAAACATGCATTAAAAGCCAAACGGGCCAAGCCAAATAAACAAATAATCAAAATAAGCCTCATTATGACTCTGCAGGCGGTTGTTGCAACAACAACAACAGCAACAACAACAGCAACAAAAACACTGAGATCAACAACAACAACCACAACAACGTAAAGTCGACAAAGAATTTATTGAAAACTAATTAAACCTGACGGCAGCCACAATTCCATTTGTTTGTGGTCTTTTAATCGTTTATTTATTGCTCTCAGTGTGAATTTGTATCTGTAGCTGTAGCTGGGAATGTATCTGCAGCTGAGATACTTGTATCTATATCTGTATTAATAGTCTTTGTATGTTTTTATTTTATTTAAAAATGGATTTTAGGTTAAAAATAGAATTTGTAACTTTTAAAATTAAAAATAAATATTTATTTGCCAACTTTATTAATAATAAATTAAATAAATATATTTTTTAAATTATTTATAATCTTATTTTAATTGTAAACTACTTTTTGATCGTCCACAAATAAATGTAATTAAAAATAAAGAAATATTATATTTATACATATTAGCACATATCTACTTCTCTATCTATATCTTCTATATCTATATCATAATGTAAATTAATTTATCTATTTAGAAAACTACATAAATAGTTCTGTCATCAGACCGCGCCCATATTTAGTTCCATTTCAAATTCTATTTCAACTTCAGCTTCAAGTTCATTCTTCATTCAGTTGATTTGTTGTCTCCGCCCAACTCAAAAGATTTGTTTAACCAACAACTAATTTGTTAGCTCATAATTGAATTGCAGTTAAACATTTTCAGTTGACACCTGCGAATTGAATTGGAATCTGATTCGCGTGCAATAAAATTGAGACACCATAATGACAAATTGCTCTTGTATCTTGTAGATACATTTACTTTGACTGCTCCACATAATTTACTGAGCTTGCTAAGGAATATATTATTATAAAGTTTCAAGTTTGTCATCTGAAGAAGTATAAATTCTAGAGAGAATTACTTTAAATCTTGTGCGGCAAGTTGGTAATTAAAGACTTTTATTTTTGGAATTGATTTCTGAAACATATGGTAAATAAAATTCTGTAAAAATATTTAAAAAAACGCTTAGAGTTGAGTTGTAAAATAGATGCTGAAATCTTAAAGTATCGCACACTAAAAGATGTTTTTTTTTTAAATTTTTCGAATAAAAAATATATTTTTAAAAATGTTTTTAAGTTAGTTTAAGGGGGTCTTCTCATTCAAAACCCGTTTTTTGGACCCTTTTTAAAAAAATTCTTATTTGAAAACGCAAAGAATAATTGAAAACTTTTTTTATTTATTGTATTACAAAAAGTTCAAAGTAAATAAAAAAATTTTTTTGCCTCGATACGAGGGGTGTTCAAAAAGTTATGAGACTTCAAAGTTGGGGGTTGAAAAAAAAGGTGTCGTCACGGCGGCAACTATTCCGGGTCTCCGGAGCGTCGGAAATGAAAAAAAAAACGGGGTTATAATCAGTATAGATGTAATTCTCGGGTGATAGTAGAGAATAATTTTGTGATTTTTTTTGACAAAATGGCGGCCATTCAAAAAAAAATTTCAATTTCGGGCTTTTTTTTTGTAGTTTAGTGTAAAAAAAAAATAGTAAAAATTTTTTTAAAATTATTGTCTACTATCACCCGAGAATGGTGACAATTCTGCGTCGATTCCACTTTGTTTCATGAAAATCGGTTCAGTTGAACTGGAGATATTTCTGCCGCCAGTTCGAAAAACGTGGTTTCGAGAAAAACGCGTCTAAAGTTTTGACTTCACATGCATTAACATTAACATTGCTGGATAAAAATGGCCATATCTCCTTAAGTATTTCGAATTTCTAAAAATCCTTTTAGGGGCATATTCACAACTACCCAAGCTATAAATAAATGCAAAAAAAAAAGTCGAAAAAAAAAGTTGCTCAATGAGAAGACCCCCTTAAATAATTAGCCTTTATTATAAAGTTGAAGTTTATCAGAATATCAACAATTAAACATGTTAATGACTATTATGTTTATGTTTAATTAAATTAGAAATTAGCAGTTAATTCATTATGTTAAATTGTTAAAACTAAAAATAAAATGTAAGTAAATCAGATTGCTCAAAAGTTCAAAGTGTTTTAAATGTATCTTTAATCTGATTAGCGATTAACGAGGTCATACTGTAGACAGTTTTAATGCTGCTCCGAGCGTTAATTGAGGTAAATATGTAGCTAACACCCTTAAGAGCCTGAAATTGCTTTGGGCCAAGTTGTCAACTTGTGCCAGGAATTTCTGTGTCTCTTTCAATGACATATTGTGGATATGGATGTGAATGTTGTGAAGATGGTTGTTCTTGTAGTTGTTGTGGTTGTTATTGTTGTGGTCGTCATGCAGTTGACATATCTGTCTGTCCGTCTGTCCGTCTGTCTGATTTTTGATTATTTTATGTGCGAGTGAGTGACGTTCAGAGTCAGAGTCAGAGGAATCTGCTTTGGTCACGACAGCAGGGCCCTAAAACTGATATTGAAACTGAGAAATGATCAGTCTCTCTCTCTTTCACTCCTATCATCTCTTTCTCGCTCTGTTGCATGTGTGTGGTCAACCGCATTTGTCAAGTTTAATTGGGAAGCAAGCTGGGCTTTTGCTTTTGCTTTTTTTTTTTTTTTTTTTTTTTTTTTGGGCTTTGGTTTCACTTTTGCTGCCGCTTTGCATAGCTCCCCTCTCTTCTCACTCTACTACGCCCCTCTCTCCCCCTCTCTCTCTCTCTCTACCCCCTCTTCCCTCTCTTTTCAAACTTATGTTGGCGTCGGCGTCTTGGCTTGCTTATTGTTTGTTTATTACTTGTTTCGCTTTAATTACTTGTTCGTGATGATCAACATGAGTTTGGCTTTGAATTTGAACAAGATGATCATAATGATGTTCATGCTGATGCTCATAATGATGTTGAGTTGTTCAGTTGTCGTGCAGCCCGCAGTATAAAAGCGATAGTCACACTTATTGGAATTACTGCTTCATTATCATGTGAAACAATTTCCAATCAGAACACACAGTTGGAGTTGGAGTTGGAGTTTATAGCTGGAGTTGGAGTTGGCCAACTCGTAATAATCTCTTGACACTTGAGTGCCATTCAAAGGTCTTCAAAGCTGTGTGGCCAGCCAACAAATTCAAATCAGCTGAGATTAGTGAGAAACAAAAGTTGTGATCGTCTCAACAACAACAACAACAACAACAACAACAACAACAACAACAGAAAAACCCACATAAACTGGGCTTAAAAAGCTGAAACTGAAGTTGTAGTTGTTGTTGTTGTTGTAGTTGTTGCTGTTGCTCATCTCAAACTTGGCTCAAACACACAGTGTTGCCATCATGCCTCGAGTGCTCTGTAAATATACACTTTTTGTAGCGCACGATAATTGAGAGATTCTAAGTTTTCTTCTCGGAAATACAATAATAAGAAGCAAGTGTTGAATCAAGAGAAGCGCCAGACTCTGAGCCAGGCCAACAACAGTTCGATTTGGCCATCAACTGAACTGCGGCTAAGATAGTTTCATCAAAAGAAAGGTCAGAAAACTTTTGAAGTGAAAAATAAGTTAAGGAATTTAGTTTCTTTGATTAAAATAAGTGTTGTAAATCTAAACAGGGCATTGAATTTAATATCGAAATTTAAAACACCAATATACAAATTTATCGAGCTGTCGATATATCTACAAAGTATATCGACTTAACGAGTTGTACTAAAACAATTTTTAAAAGAAAACATATTTATAAGTAACTACTATAATATCAAATAATCATACAAATTCCAGTGAAACTCAAGCGAAAGCGATTTCTGTGGCACCCTTGAATATTTAAACTTTCATTAGTTTTTCAAATCCTATGGTTTGGCATTATTTTGATTCTGCACCTAAATTGGGCATATTTGCAACATTTGAAAATTTTTCGAAAATGTTTGATAATTTTCTGATTTTCCAGAGTATTGAAAGCTCACAACTTTATACGGGTGTGCTACAGAAATCTCTTTCACTTGAATTTGACGTAAATTTGTATGAAATTTACGTAATTTTTCAGGTGAAAGAGATTTCTGTAGCACACCCGATAGTTTGGTATCTAAATTTGTTCTGAAAATTCTCAAATTATATTAGTTTTCTTCAAATAGTTTCTGATTTTCAACCTGCTTAAGCGCAACAAGATCGGACAAATAGAGCCATGGTAATGGTAGTAAGTCATTTTAAGCAAGTTATGCGCCTATAAGTATGCAACAATTTTTTATTTGCTGTTATTGTGCTTGTTTTTTGAGTAAAATAGATATAGAAATAGGTAATGACAAAGAAATAGCAAGGCAGAGGAGCAGGAAGTCAGGTCAATGAAGGAGGAGAATTGACAGAGACAAAGTGGAGGACAGAAAAGTCGCGAGAGGAAAAAAGTCTCATAATGTCAGCGTGCGATAATTTGCAGTCTGATGACTCAAGCAAGCGTTGAAAGTGCTCAGTGCTCAGTGCTCATAAGGCTATCAGCTTATTGTCAGTTGATTCTCGACTCTTGATTCTTGGCTGCGGGCAGAAAAGTTGCACAAGTTGCAGCCTCTGGTCTCTCTTTTGTTGTTGTTAAGATTGTTGTTGTTGCTGTTGTGATTGTTGTTGTTGTTGTTCTTTGACTGCCGCTGACTTGGACCACCCAAGTTGACAGGGAACACGAACAGCGCTTAAAGCCTGTCCTCCAGCTTGGACTTGGACTCCAATTGAGACTGTGACCAGACAGAGAAAGAGACAGAGACAGAAAGAGAGAGGGAGAGAGGGAGTCTCTCCAATGTTGCCTCATTCGACTCGAGGTTGCAGTGCAAATAAATTTTATTAAGCAGTTAGAGACGAGCATAAATGAAATGCAGTTTACAGTGATAACTGCGTATGATGAACTCGTTGAGAGAGACAGAGAGAGAGAGAGAGAGGGAATCAATTCACTGTCGTTCACTGAAGGTCATCATTATTCATCATCATCATGATCATTTATTGCAATTTATGTGCGTAATAATTGTGACAACCAAAGTTCGTTGACAATCTTTATGATCATGATAATGATGATAGCAAAGATGCGGCTGATAATGATGATAATGATGATGATACGTTGGCAACTGTGCCATAATTAAATTGCATTCCATTCTATAGACATCCAATTCCAATTAAGCAACGATCGAAAGCTGGAATACAAATTATGTAAATCAATTGCTTAAAGTTGATGATGAATCACTAAATTGTCATTCCATTCATTATTTATGAGACCTCCCACATCATCATGATTGAGTTTTATGCAGATATTTTGTGAAAGTGTTGTCAATATAACTGTGTAAACATCGATTAATAATCAATCATTACAGCTAAAAAAAACTATTTAACTATTTTAGATACAAGCCAAGTTTTAAGTTGCGTATTAAATTTGACTGCAAGATAAAGTATTTCAAATCGAAATGATTGAGAATGACAGATTATCTAGAAATATTTGCAAATAAAACAGATTGAATATATTAAATATAATATATAATATGTAATTAAAGTTATTCATCTTAAGTTAAGTTTGAGCTCAGTTTTGTAGGTACTACTCAAATTTTCAAATTTACTAGTTAAAGACTGGGAAAATTCTGATTAAAAACTATTTAGCAAAAATAGAATCACTTCTAGTTAATCTCATTATTATTGCCCATTTTCCATACATAAGTATGGAAGTACTTCACAAAATTTCTCATAATAACTTCTCATAGCTTGGCCAAATATACGTATTCACATATTTCAAAAGGCAATGTCTTTTTGATGATTGTTTGGAATCTTAATTCATTTTGCATTACAATTTTTGTTGATTTTAAGATTTTAAAATTTTTTAAAATTCTTTCCGTTTTTTCATACTTACTCTTTATGTATTTTTCAAATCTTTGAAGTCAATTTGCTTCGTCAAATCTGACCATGTAATGCAAAGCAATGTCTTTTTAATCATGGCTTGCCTTCTAAATTTATTTTGCAATTGAATTTTTGTTAATTGGGATACTTAAATATACAGTCGAACTTCCCTAACTCGAATTTTCTCTAACTCGAACAAAATCGAGTGGCAATAGCATTTACTGAGCAAATTTCATACAAATCGCCTTCCCTAACTCGAACTTCCATAAGTCGAATTTCTCCGTAACTCGAACAACAATATTGGCCCGTGCTTCTGTAAGTCGAATTTTTCGGGAAAATCTCCAATAAAGTTTGAATTTTTTTTTCGTTTCTGTTTTATGCTTTTGTTACCGGCTCGTTTGGATATGTAATATTGATGTACATTAACATATGGTGATGCAATATGATAGAATATTGCATCAACAATTATTTAGGCTTGTGAAATTGCTATAGGAAAGATGATCGAAATGTACTTATTTGTCAGCGCATCAGTGTACTAAAATGTTTAGAAATGTTTAATTAAATATTCAAACTTATTAGTAGTTAAGGAATTTGAAAGTAGACCAAATAAATTAAAGTTGCTGAAAAATGTGGTATCTCAGCAAAAACATTTTTCATTATATTAAAAAATTAAATATTAATTATGATGACATTTGAATCGGGAACTTCTTCAGGATACAGCAAAAGAACGAAGAAACCAAATTTTGAGAGTATCGACAGGTCTTGATCAAACTGGAATCCTTTTTTGTTGAAAATGACAAGAAAAATTTGCAATTTGGAATGTATTTATGATTGAATGCATTTGTAGTTTCTTTTAATATACTAAAAAAAAAAATTCCCTAACTCGAACTTTTTTCCTGGATAATAGTGATTAGAGTTAGGGAAGTTCGACTGTATTTAAAAATGTTGCCTATTTTCCATATTTGCAAACATAGAAAATATAACATTTAACTTTAGTTAAAGCTGGATTTATGTTAATAGGGGAGAGCCCGAAAGACTTTTCCTGAAAGTCTTTTAAATATAGAAATTAGAAAATTATCAATTCAACCAATCCAAAAATCATTGATTTTCAAAAACGTCAGAGTCTACTCATGTTTTAAATAAATTTTTTAAAATAGAGCCAAGATAATAAGTTAATAACTTATAAGGAAACCCAATTAATAAACTGCCTAACACTTTTTAAAAACCTCCTAAACATGTGCCAAATCTTAAATAAAGAGAAAAAATCAAAACTAAACTCAAGTGTCGATTAATCATTTCATTTAAGCGGAATTTAAGCAAATAAAGATCTATTAACTCGCAACTGGCAATGCGGAGCTGAGTCCAAAGAACCCCCCCAAAGGCTGTTTGCTAGCTGCTGCCAGCGAGTCCACCCGGACGAAAACCGTAACCAACCGTCTAACACTACTGTGCTCTTTTCTCTTCTTACAAGCTAAGCTCATTAGTTTCAGTGGCTGGTCAGCAGATGATTACCAATTTTATAAGGCGTCCACCAACTGGTCGAAAAGTTGACCAACTTGACCGGCAGGTCCTTAAAATGGTTTCGAAGGGTAATCATTCATTTCGGATAGTGGAGGAGCCCGACTTTAAGACATTAATTAAAATGGCTTCCCAATGCCCTGGGTATAATAACAATGATCTATGAAGTGGTTTAATATTAGACTGAATTTCTATGTTATTATTTTTGTTATTTTATTTTTATATACAGTCGAACTTCCCTAACTCGAATCACCATTATCCAGGAAAAAGTTCGAGTTAGGGAATTTTTTTTTTTTAGTATATTAAAAGAAACTACAAATGCATTCAATCATAAATACATTCCAAATTGCAAATTTTTCTTGTCATTTTCAACAAAGAAGGATTCCAGTTTGATCAAGACCTGTCGATACTCTCAAAATTTGGTTTCTTCGTTCTTTTGCTGTATCCAGAAGAAGTTCCCGATTCAAATGTCATCATAATTAATATTTCATTTTTTAATATAATGAAAAATGTTTTTGCTGACGTACTACATTTTTCAGCAACTTTAATTTATTTGGTCTACTTTCAAATTCCTTAACTACTAATAAGTCAGAATATTTCTTTAAACATTTTAGTACACTGATGCGCTGACAAAGAAGTACATTTCGATCATCTTTCCTATAGCAATTTCACAAGCCTAAATAATTGTTGATGCAATATTCTATCATATTCCATCACCATATGTTAATGTACATCAATATTACATATCCAAACGAGTCGGTAACAGAGCAAAAACAGAAACGAAAAAAAAATTCAAACTTTATTGGAGATTTTCCCGAAAAATGCGACTTACAGAAGCACGGGCCAATATTTTTGTTCGAGTTACGGAGAAATTCGACTTATGGAAGTTCGAGTTAGGGAAGGCGATTTGTATGAAATTTGCTCAGTAAACGCTATTGCCACTCGATTTTGTTCGAGCTAGAGAAAATTCGAGTTAGGGAAGTTCGACTGTATAACAAAGTCAAAAAATATTAGTGAAGTACTAAAACTAAAACGCATTTGCTATTTATACTTATTCGAATCTTATGAAGAATAGAAGGCAATTCACATCGTTTCTCGTTCATAAACAACTGACCAACAGCAGAATGACCTATTCATCTTTCATCGTTCATTATCAACTGAATAGAAACTTTTCATCGTCCATAGTAGTGATGTAAAAAAACATCGATGCATCGAGCATCGATGTTTTCTTAGCGATGTTTCTCGATGTTTTCCGATGTTTTTGTAGATGTCGATTTATCGATGTTGCATGGCGATGCATCGATGTTTTGCAAAACATCGGGTGCCGCACTTTCAATACGCTCTTTTCGCCGCTCTAACAGTGAGCTTATAGTAATTTGAGCAGTGTTTGAAATGCCTAAGTGAATACATTTATTAAAATTGGTCAGAGATACTATAGCTACAAGAAGGCTTACAAATGTCTTTTCAAAGTTCTCATCAAAAAGCCTTCTTGTAGTTTGTGTTTATACATTCAAGATAAAAACTGTTTGAAACTTTTAAACTGATATGAAAGCATACGGTTTTAAGAGAAAATGAGCCTTATTAAACTAAGAAATTCTATTTTTCTTTTAAAAATGGTATGGTTTTTTAAAAATTGGACACACATCGATGCATCGATGTTTCGACCCGATGCATCAACCAACATCGATGTTTCATTTTGAAAACATCGATGAGCATCGACATCGATGTTTCTACTAAAATTTACATCACTAGTCCATAGTTCATGACCAACTGAATAAAAAGCATATCGTTCATAGTTCATGACCAACTGAACTAAATGACTGATTTAGTTCACGACTGAAAAATTAACGATTGAACTTGGTCAGCAAATTGAACTAAAAAGCCCAACTCTATTGTTGATAATATATCAATATATCGATATTTTTATAAAAAATGATATATTTATATCGCGATATCAGATTTGCCGATATATCGAATATGCGATATTTTTTTTTGATATTATCAGGGGTGCCACTGAGATCGCTTTCGCTTGAATTTCACTTAAACTTGTATGAAACTTCTGTGTTGGTCACTCTGTGACCTGTAAAGTAAACTCAATTAGTGCAGCGGAGAGAAAAAAAATACATTACAAAAATACATTAAAACTCGAATCTCATATTTATGTTGACTTAATATATCAATATTAAATGTATTTTACCTGCAAAACTGGAATTTCATGAATTTTATGTAAGACTATCTCTTTTTATTGTGGGGCACAAGTATTACATTTATTTTTTGAAAAAAAGGTGGAAAAAAAATATCAATTATATCGATATATCGATGTTTCAAAACGATATATTAAATATCATTTTGATACTTTTTTAAAACAGAAAATATCATCGATGCGATATTCTAAAAATATTCGACAGCCCTAGATGATAAAATACGATATCGGAAACTATCGAAATGATTCACTGCTTATCGATATCGATATCTCTAAACAAAACACATATGTTATCGAGTTGCCTATTAATTTTAAATTCAACGAGGACAGCCAAGGACTTTCCATTAACATCCGTTTGTTTAGGAGATGTTAAGATCCGACTTGACTATCGCAGCCAGATATCGATTTGCCAGCTTGCTATCAGCGTAACTCAGGGATGAATCGACCTCGATACCTGGCGAGTCGGGTTAAGCATAGTACGCTCTAGCCAAAAATATGTTTGCAAGGCCAAAACTCCATATAAAAAAAACGGTTGCAAACATGTTTGAAATTATTTTGTAAGGCCATTTCTAAGCCTGTGTACGCTGTACCTAAATATGGGCAGCTCAGAAAATTTTCGGGCGTTTTACAACACTGTTTGTTAAACAGATGGCAACTTTTTTTTTTTACCTTTCAAAACATCGATTGAATCAGTGATGTGACTAGTCGAAGTCTTTTTGAACAGAAATGGCGACCAACAAGCAGCAATATAAAAGCCGAATTGAGCTCTTTGAACACAAAGAGCGAATTAGACTCGTTGAAGAGGTGCAACAGAGGCCAATATTGTGGGATTTGATCGACAAAAAACATTTTGATTGGATTTCTATAATTCATAATTTTTAATTTAATAATTAGGGTATTAGTCGCTGCTATTTCTCTTATCCTGTCCATTTGATCAATTTTCTCTTTTTTGTTGTTATCAATGTTATGTATTTGTTTGTTGTGCACAGCTGACGCAACAGTGTGGCCACAGCAGCAAAACACCAACAATCTCTCAGCTTTTTAGTGATTTTTGGTATTATGCTGTCACACTGAAGTTTGTAAGGCCTGACTTCAAAACATCGAACATTTTGAGCGCCCAAAATGTTTTCGTCTAGAGAGTACTACGCTTAAATATAAAAACCATGCTGAAAGGATATGTAATACATATTAATAATTTGAAGTAAATATGTGTTTAAAAAATATAACGTCCGCAATAGACAAAACTTAAATTTTTATTTAACCAAACTTCTTATGATTATAGTTTCAGGTGAATTGATATGGTCATACATATATTCCAATTACATTTTTTTTTTTTTGATATTTTTGTTTTGTTATGCAAAATTTGCTAAAAAACTGTGAAAATTAACTTTAACCTCAAATCGACTTGCATTCTGTGTAACATCCGCAACAGAACTTTAAATTAGCTTTACTTTTTTTCTTAGCCAGTAAGGCTGTTATCTTAAAATAGGTTTGAAAGTACTCCCAAAGATCTGCATTTTCCAGAAAACTTCATTTAAATTCACCAAACTAAATGCGAATGAAAATATTCGTGCAAATGTAACGTCCGTAACGCAGGACTAGCCCATATAGACATTTCAAAAAATGTATATTTTCAGCTTGTGCTCAAAA
>JBAMBK010001453.1:0-11659 GCA_037043435.1 Drosophila suboccidentalis
ATTTATTACGATCTTTACAAGTATGAAAAATTTTTTTGTTTCTTTAGATATCTCAGCCAAACTCACAGATTAAATGTTTGGGACTGTCTCTTGCATTCTTGCCAAATTTGGTCAAAGTCGGGTTACTATATCATATTGCTGCCATAGGAACAATCGGATGCAAAATAACCTTTAGAATCAAAAACTCTGTTGTTGCAAGAGATATTCTTAGAAAAGTCACACATTAACTCTTCTTGCTAAATTTTGAATTTTTCCTCAAATTTAGCTTTTTTCACGCCAAATCACTAGAATTGACTTTTAGCCAAAGTTCAATTGCAAGGAGGAAACATTAAAACCGCGGACAGCGGAAGTTTAATATTTCCGTTTTTTTACAAAAAATGCTATCTATATATATAAAACTCTTTGTATTATATAAATTTGTTAAAGCGGACTACTAAGGACCTTCTTTTCAATTTTGCGAGCGAAGCGAGCAGGGGGACGGACCCCTTATATTGTATTAATTTGCTAAACCGGACAACTAAAGAAGTTCTATTAAATTTTTGCGAGCGAAGCGAGCTGCGGGTTGGCGAGCGAAGCGAGCATTTTAAGTTTAAGCTGGACAACAAAAGACCTTCTTTTCAATTTTGCGAGCGAAGCGAGCGGGGGCTGGCGAGCGAAGCGAGCAGGGGGCGGAGCCCCCTAGTTAAGATTATAAACTAAGAAGATTAGGTCATGTTTTGAAAACATTGGCATGGAGAGTTGACTATACGTGGAAATTTTATCACAGTGATTTACAAAAAATAAGTCAAGTAATGTATCACAGTAATTTGAAAAATGGGTAGGTGAAGATGAATTTACTAAATTTAGTCCTATAGATTCTATGTCGTCCAATAACTGATTTTCTCTCAGTATATTGCTGTTGAAGTCTCCAGCTAGAATAACGTCTGTGTAGCTAAGTGTAAGCGTGGACAGCAAATCAATTAAATTTTGGTATGCAATATAGCGATGAGGTCTATAAACACAGCCTATTAAGGTTTTTAAAGAGCGCATTGCACTTGTGATTTCAACAAATATCCATACAAATTTTGAATTAAGACGCTTACTTACATATATGGCGACACCTCCAGCATGACTATCACGATCAGATCGAAACAAATCATAGCCATTACACTCTACTAACAAATCACTAACATGAGACGAGAACCACGTTTCGGACATACATATAACATCAATTTTTGAATTAACAAACATGTACCTAAATTCTTCAATTTTGTTCATTAGACTTTGAGCATTAATGTGACATACACGCAGGCCTGCTCCTTGATTGCCAAGTACTCTAAGCATTGTATAGCTGCTCGCACCTGACGACCATGTGCCATCATCCATTGTCAATGAAGTAGACAATCAGTACTGAACAGGGACTGCAAATAATGATTATTTGTTTTTTTTTTAAATAAAAAAATCAGACACTTTTAAAAGACCTAGAAAATAATGGTTTGCACCAAAATGTTTATTTTTTTACAATCTCTGTATTTCCACCATGATTTTTATTTTTATGATTTTTACTTTTTTACTTAATGGTAATCATTATTTTTGAATAATTTTATAAAAATCAAAAATAATCATTATGAATGAGTTTTATTTTTTTCGCTTAAGATAAAACTCAAAAGTAATTTACGGCTTCTGTGTTAAGATTTTTACCAATATTATTTTATATCCCTATAAAGGGACACCATAGCTACCTCCCAGCATATTTATCGGAGTACGGTAACCCATTCAAACTTGCATCAAAACATCGAAAAATGTATAATCAGTGTTAAAACACTGAACAAAGATTTCGCATATTCTTTATTATTCTTATTTCACAATTTCAACAACAACAACAAAAACTATATGCTCAAAAAAAGAGCTAGTAGATGCTATCAGGCATCTTATTGATGATCCTGGCGGCGGTTATGGTGAAATAATTTATGACGAAATAGTCAATGGTGAAATAGTTAATATTTCTATTTCAAAATATTACTCATCAAATCATAATAATACTATTGCTTATTATTATACTTTTGTCATTGCGACAGTATGGATAAGAACAATAGTTTATCATTTTATCGCCTATATTGTTGATGATGATAATGGTAATGATATTATTATTATTATTATTATTGTTATCATATAGTATATATAGTATATATAGTATATGCGATAATTACCTGTCAAACGGCTATCAAATGATTGGCATACGTTTATGCATTTGGAATGCAAATGGCATTTCGCCAATTCTATTGAATCCAGCTTTTTCATTAAAATGTCACCGCTTGTGTCATCGTCAAAAAGAGACTCCCGTTTCATCATTTAAAATTTGAATAGCCTTTATCATGTTTCTCCCGTTATCAGATGTAATGCTGTGTTTAAAATTTTTAATTATAAATATTAAATAGCAAAAATATTAAATAGCAAACATATTAAAAATATTCAGTAATTATATATTTACCTGAAGATTTGATCAAGAGTTATTCCGTAATCACAAAGTATTTCCACAACTTTTTCCTTTATATAGACACCAGTGTGTGAATGAAGTAGCTGGATCATTCCCAGAGTTTTAACAACAATCTCAGTTTTAGCGAAACTTGAATGGATCAGCTGTAAATTAACGCCGAGAATGGCTTTATCCATTCTGGTGGCTACATCCAGCTTGAGGGATAAAAGTCTTCCTTTTACAAGTGCTTTTATTTTGTCTTTAATAAACTGCTCTCTGATTTTTACATAAGTCATTATGTTGCGCGACGTTATTTGGTTCATAGAAAGCGCGCTCTAAACTGGGTTAAGTATCTCACGAAATCCTTCACTATCAAGAAACAAAAATGGCTTTCCGTCCGTGGTCACTATTTTAACTAGCGAAGAAACGATTGCCTCTTCACTTGATTCGTATGAAATTTTTTTTTTTATAACGGGTTCCACTTTAATGTAATCGTTGCTCTCAACTTCTTCCACTAATACAGCATGTTTTGCATTTAAATGCCGTTTTAAATTTGTTGAGTGCGATCCTGCAAGTTTTACGCCGCATACGGTACACTGGAATTTTTTTGTTGTGCGTCGAATTTAAAAAATTGTTGCACTTTTTTATTTTGCTCACGGCCCATTTTTCACAAAAATAGTTTAATTGTTAAGAGATATTTGATTATTGAAAGCAAGTCACAAACTAAAATAAATGAAAAGACTTTTATTTAATTCGCTCACTTTTAAATTGACAGTTTACAACCCGAGCCCTTTGCTTTTTAAAAATTGATTGTGGTTTGAGAATGACCGATTTGTTCAAAAAACTGTGTGAACGGTTCATTTATGACACTTTAAGCAAAGAGTCAGTAAATAACAGTTATTTTTGAACAACAAAAAACGGTCGACTGTTATTTGCAAGCTCTGATAAAATATGATAATTTCTTTAATAAAATCGGTCCCAATTGCTTGATCGGCGGTGATTGGAATGCAAAAGATCGCCTTTGGGGCAATTATCGTAGCTGCCCGCGTGGCAAATTAATCTCAAATTTTATATTAAATAGTAATAATTATAATATTCTATCTACCGGTGAACCAACACATTTTCCCGGTAATAATAATATTCCATCAGTTATTGATTTTGCAATATTTAATGGTATATCGCCACAACGTTTAAAAATGTATCGACAAATGGATTTGTCTAGCGATCATATCCCATTGATTATTGACTTTTCTGTTTGCTCTAATTTTACAAATTATCAAAATGCCCGTCTTCTTACGCGATTCTCTAATTTAAAGAAATTTCGTAAACATCTTGATAATAATGTACATTTACATTTTGAAATTCGATATTAAATGCATTCACAAAAAATGCATCAAAAAAATCCCCAATCCGTCCACGCCCTCCAACGGATTTATCACGCCCTACGATTAGAAGAGAAATTATTGAAATGATACGATTGAAACGACGTTTAAGAAAACGTTATACCAGAACTAGACATTTTGATGATCGTTAAGCATGGCAGCAAACGAGTCTTCAATTAACACAATTATTACAACGATCTCGATCAGAACATTTTAATATGTTAACAAATGCTGATACAAATAAAAAGGGTGGCTGTTTGTGTATAGTTTTTGAAAGCAGTCAGCACATAAACTGACTACTAAAAAGGCTATACACAAACATTTTGGTGACCCCGACACTGGAAATCCGCATTGCCAACTGGGCGACGCAAGGATAACCTCCAGAACATTATCCTTTATTGAAGTTGTCAACAAGGCGACATTCAAAGGATACCTGCAACCTGCCCATCTGAAGTTGTCAACAAGGCGACAGATCAGGAGCATAAAGATCACCAAATCAATTGGTGATCCAATCTATTGACACTCCACTGAAGTTGTCAACCGGGCGACACATTTTGGTGACCCCGACACTGGAAATCCGCATTGCCAACTGGGCGACGCAAGGATAACCTCCAGAACATTATCCTTTATTGAAGTTGTCAACAAGGCGACATTCAAAGGATACCTGCAACCTGCCCATCTGAAGTTGTCAACAAGGCGACAGATCAGGAGCATAAAGATCACCAAATCAATTGGTGATCCAATCTATTGACACTCCACTGAAGTTGTCAACCGGGCGACACATTTTGGTGACCCCGACACTGGAAATCCGCGTTGCTAACTGGGCGACGCAAGGATAACCTCCAGAACATTATCCTTTATTGAAGTTGTCAACAAGGCGACATTCAAAGGATACCTGCAACCTGCCCAACTGAAGTTGTCAACCGGGCGACAAAAATTCTACGTGTGCTCTGGTCACATACGATATATTAAAGTCCACCAAGCGACAAAAAATGGCATCAGAACAAGTAACCATCGATGAGTTACTGGATGTACAGCAAGATGTCAGCCAAGAAGTCTTAAAGCTGATATCCAACTACAAAAAGGATTCAGCTGAGAGAAAATCCCAGGCCGGTTATCATAAGATTAAGGCCAAAACTCTCAATGAAAAATGGAGCATCATTCAAGCAAATGATGAATCCATTAGAAAATTTGGCGGCCTACCGGACAACCATGAGTACTTCACCTTTTTTAATGACATAAGATCCACGGTCCTGAAGTTCCAAGAAGCCATCAATAAAGACGCTGTAAGCCTAAGCAAAACGACGGCAAAAGTTGAGGACGGACAGCGTCAGCAACCAAGCTTGGAACCCAAGACTACAAAAGTTGAGGACGGATACTGATAGAGGTTCTACGAAGCAAGCTGGACAGCACAAATAGGACGCTGTACGAGCAATCAATAAGCGACTCGAAGCAAATTCAGAAACTGGACACCATGCTTCAGTTTCTTGATCAAAGAGTCCGTGTTTTAGCCACCGGGAGCAAAACACAGAACCAATCCAAACGGGATTCGAAGGGAGCAACCTGTGCCTCTTCATCAACTTCAAGGAAGGATTGTCCATACTGCAAGAAACCAAATCATTCGATGTTTCGTTGTGACGACTTCCGCGCAAAATCAGTCCCTGAGCGACTGAATTGGGTACAACGCCAAAAGTTATGCGTCAACTGCTTCAAAGCAGATCATATGGCAAAGGCGTGCCAAAGCAGATATAAATGCTTCAAGTGCGACAAAAAGCACAACACGCTGCTGCATCTGGAGACGACTTCAATGGAACCACATAATCCAGTTGTGGCGTCGGCAAGCAGCAAAACTATAAATCTACTTGCAACAGCAAAGGTTTTAGTCCAAGGAAATAATGGACAACAAGCTACGTTTAAGGCATTGCAAGATTCTGGATCACAAATTAACGTGATATCAGAACGACTTGCATCATCACTGTCCTTAAAACGCCATGATACCGCACTACGAATTGAAGGTATCGGTGGACAACCGAGAACCAGTAGGGCTCGGGTAAATGTGTTAGTGAAGTCACTACACAGTAATTTTACAGTGCGGATCGAAGCATTCATTCTACCGCACATTATCACGGATCAGCCAGCCCATAACATTAATGATGAAAACTGGAATATTCCGAAAAATCGTCCGTTGGCGGACCCTCAATTTAACCAACCAGGAAAAATTGACATGCTGATCGGTGCCGAGCATTATTATGCACTATTGCTCCCACAACAGCAAAAACTCACGCCCTCTGGTCCAATCATGCAACAAACCAGGTTGGGGTGGGTTGTGGCTGGAAAAATAAAAGATGCAAACATGTCACCAGCCATATGTGCAGTTGCTACAGGAGAAGAAACTAACGCCATATTGGAACGATTCTGGAGCTTAGACAACTTTGAAACGTCGGAAAAGCATCGTACTCCAATTGAGAAGGCATGCGAAAAACACTTTATCGACAACTTAAAAATCGCTGCTGATGGGCGATTCATTGTCAAATTGCCGTTTTCTGAACATCCTTCAGCCCTGGGGCCCTCGTTGGAGACTGCAGAAAGAAGGTTCTTATCGTTGGAAAAAAGGACTAAGGCAGAAATTTGGAAAGGATATGTGGACTTCATGGCCGAATACGAGCAATTGGGTCACATGAAAATTGTCCCTCGCAACCTAATTCCAACAAGCAACTATTTTATCCCCCATCATTGCGTGCTGAAACCTGATAGCACCACTACAAAGCTAAGAGTGGTGTTCGATGCATCTTGCAAGACGTCGACAGGAAAATCACTTAACGACATACTGCAAGTAGGTCCCACTGTGCAGAGCGACCTAATGTCGATCTTATTAAGATTTAGAACACATAAATATGTGTTTACTGCGGACATTGAAAAAATTTACCGTCAGATTTGGATCAATTCTGAAAACCAGTTCCACCAGATGATTGTCTGGAGAAACAATCCCAATGAAGACTTAAGGTACTACAGACTAAAAACAGTTACCTACGGCACAGCGTCGGCTCCATTCTTAGCAACCAAATGTCTAAATCACTTGGGCACACTCCATATGGACAAATCACCAGTAGGAGCTGCTGCGTTAATGAATGACTTTTATGTTGATGACTGCCTCACAGGAGCGGATTCAGCCCAAGAAGCAATCCAAATTCGGGAGGAATTAGTGAAGATCCTGCGTCCCAATGGATTTAATTTACGCAAATGGTGCTCGAACAACGAGCAGCTGTTACAAGGAATACCCAAAGAAGACGTGGCAAGCGACGTTACATTTGAGGACACACTGGACAGCTACAGGATCAAAACCTTGGGCCTTATTTGGATGCCCAAAAAGGACCAACTTTGTGGCCGGGCCCAGAGCAGCACAGCTACGAAAATTACTAAACGTGTCGTTTGCTCAGAGCTGGCACAAATCTTCGACCCCTTAGGCTTGTTCGCTCCAGTCGTTGTGAAAGCCAAGATTTTCATGCAACGACTCTGGGAAGACAAACTGGAGTGGGATGACGAGTTACCTACAGTCCTTCAGAACGAATGGAAGGACTATCGAGATGATCTAAAAAGCCTGAATTCGATGCAAATTCCGCGACATATATACGATGGAAAGGTTCCAGTCACAAAGGAATTGCACACATTTGTGGATGCATCGGAACGAGCATACGGAGCAGCAATATACGTACGCGCAACGTACAAAAATAACCAAATTTCTGTGCGTCTGCTATGTTCAAAGTCTCGAGTAGCCCCAACGGCAAAGCAGTCACTCCCTCGTCTAGAGCTGTGTGCTGCATTATTGGGTGCTGAACTCGCGGACAGGATTCGACGAGACCTCAACCTGGACTCAAGTACAGTACCAGGATTTTTTTGGTCGGATTCTACTGTTGTCCTTTCATGGATCAATGCAGCTGCGTCCACATACCATACATTTGTGGCCAACCGGATAGCGAAGATACAAACATTGACAAGCCAAAATCAATGGCGCCATGTGTCGTCCACCAACAACGCAGCAGATGTGCTCTCAAGAGGAATACCCGCACGAAGATTACACGAGCACAACCTATGGCTGTATGGACCACTATTTCTGCATGGCTCTCCAGACCAATGGACAGCCCCACCTATCATCACCCCAAGCAACTTGGAAAGGAAAACCAAACACATAAGTCTGGCAATATCTCCATCTTCAATAGGGGAAGAGTTGTACACCTGTAGACACAGCAATTCGTTCTACAAGTTACAACGCATTGTAGCTTACATGTTACGCTTCTGTTACAAAGGGAACAGAGCAGCAACGACCACGTTGTGCACAACAGAACTGGACCGTGCTCGGAACTTGATCTTGCGAACAGTACAGCAAGTTGAACTTTCCGCTGACCTGAAAATGTTGCAGCGTCATAACACGGTGGACAAAAAGAGTTCCATCTCATCGCTGTCTCCTCTACTAGGTTCAGATGGCCTTATGCGAGTTGGAGGAAGATTGGAGCAAGCCCCACTCCCATACAATGCAAGGCACCAAATTCTGCTGCCTTACAACGACCCAATAGTAAAAATGCTATTGCGAGAACTGCATGAAGACAACATGCATTGCGGTGCCCAAGCATTACGAGCAACGGCAAGACAGCAATACTGGATCCTAAATGACAAAACTATGTCAAGGAACATCATTCACAATTGCGTGACATGCAATAAGGCAAGGCCCAAATTAATGAACCAAATCATGGGCAACTTGCCAGCCGATCGAGTAACACCGACACGCCCGTTTTTAACTACAGGCGTAGATTACTGCGGACCAATCTGGATTCATCATAAAATTCGAGGAAAAAGACCAGATAAGGCATACATAGCCGTATTCTGCTGCTTCTCCACAAAGGCGGTACACCTTGAACTAGTCAGCGATCTGACGACAAACGCCTTTTTGGGAGCTTTGCGACGCTTCTTAAGCCGCCGCGGCAAATGTCAAACAATTCATTGTGACAATGCCACCAACTTTATTGGAGCAAACAACCAGCTGAAGGAACTGGAAGGAACAATATTTGGCGAGAAGGCCCAAGCAGAGATCATCAATCACTGCAACAAGAAGCAAGTTGCGTTCAAATTCATTCCGCCACGTGCACCATCGTTTGGAGGGCTATGGGAAGCTGCAGTCAAGTCTGCTAAGCGGCTTCTGGTTACGACTACCAACACCGCATCCCTAACATTTGAAGAATTAAATACGGTGATCATCGAAATTGAAGCGATCTTAAATTCACGCCCAATTACACCGATGTCAAATGATCCTACGGACACCACTGCTCTGACTCCAGCACACTTTCTAATTGGGGAAACGCTCACTGCTCCCCCCGATGTCAACGTCGACCGCAATGAGAAATCTTTACTGAAACGCTGGGAACTAGTGTCCAGACTTAAGCAAGGATTCTGGAAGCAATGGTCAGAAGAATATTTGCAAGAGCTGCAAGCCAGACACAAATGGAAAACCGTAAATACCAACATCAAGGAAGGTATGCTTGTCCTAATCAAAGAAGACAACATACCTGTGATGAGCTGGCCAATGGGACGCATTGTAAAAACATATCCAGGACAAGATAACCACGTCCGAGTGGTTGACGTAAAGACTGCCTCAGGCATCTTTAAGCGCCCCATAACCAGACTTGCGCCGATCTTTCCAGAAGAGATGGCCAAGAAACGCCCTATCAATGAGGCGGAGGACACAAATAAAACTGACGCACCACTCGCCCAACGAAAGCGATTAATGTCGCCAACCATATCCTCGTCTTTGCTGATACTGCTTCTGATGCTACCTTTGGTGCTGACACAGTCAGTATCAGTAACAAAATTCGACACGAAGCCAGGAATCTATTATGAAAAAATTGGACAAACAAAGAGAGCAATATCTGACTGGACCATGATCATATACTACGAACTGGACTCATACTGGCGAGATATGAAGACATTTGAACAAGGAATAAACGAATTCCAATATCTATGCCCAGAAGTGAACAACAAACACGCATGTGATTTCATATCACAGCATTACCAACACCTGTATGATGAACTGCAAATGGCAAACGTACTTATGCAACACACTCGAAAACGTCGAGCCCCATTAGATGCAGTAGGCAATATTGCAAATAGTCTATTCGGAGTGTTAGACTCAAACTACGCTAATGAAATGACCAAGGTCATCAAGAAGGTACACACCAACGAGGAGTTCGTACTGAGCCTGCTGAGAAATCAAACCTCAGTACTTGACTCAACCATTAACGTTGTCAAAAAGAAAAGGGCTACAACAGACAAGCGTCTAAGACTACTTGAGCAACAAGTTGCTGCCATTACCGAAAGCAGAGGAAAGTACACTGGAGCACGGCTCACGGAGACGTACCTGGCATTGACAACTCAAGTAACACTGCTAGCAGCCACGCTTCAGCGCATGCAATCGGAAATATTGGACGTACTAACAGGAATTCGCCACCATACAATAAGCCCAATATTGATTTCTCCTAATCAACTTAAGGATCAATTGGATCAAATACGGGATCATTTGCCAACAGATCAAATGCTACCCGTGACATCATCCAACGTAATTCAATTATACAGAATTATGCGAGCAGAAGGCACAGCCACCGTCACTCATGTTATATTCAGAGTAATATTACCACTAGTGTCAACGTCAATATTAGAGCTATTTAATATTGTGCCAATTCCGGTGTGGGACTCAACAAGTTGGAGATTGTTTGAGCTCAAAACACCTATAATAGCTGTAAACGACCACAGGGATCAATTCATGGGACTTACACACGATGATCTGCGACGCTGTCTTACACTACCAAATGAAGAATACATATGCTTTGACCATCAAGCTGTTTTTAATGTAAACAATCGATGTGAGTTTCAGCTGTTTAACAACAAGACACCAACAATGTGTCAAATAACTCGCAGAACAACCAAAATGGTATGGTAAGAAACACACCAACCGAATAATTGGATTTTTGCAACACATTCTACAATGGAACTACAAGCCGTATGCAACGGAACACCATCCACAATACAACTAGAAGACACCGGACTACTTTCGCTATCATCTGGCTGTACTGCACGCAACGCAGAAATCAGCATCAGTACCTTTGACAATATCATAAGTCAAGCTACGAAAAGCTACGCTCGCTTTGGTGACATCATCAAGCCGAACATCACAATTGTACCACCAAAGGAATTCAACATCTCGGATTACAAGGTTCAAGAAGACAAAGATCTGGACGACTTGCAGCAAAAGTTGGCAACACTCAACAAACAAGAGCTGCCCAACCAAATAAGCTCGGTCCAACACCATCATATAGCCGCTTATGCTGCTTTAGTGGTATCTGTCATACTACTATGTGCCTATGCAATGCGGAAGCAACGTCTATGGACTTTGCGACCCACAACCACAAGGAATGAGGCCGCCAATCCATCCACTCCATATGCGCCATCAGCATCCCCAAGAAGATTCACAGTGGAACTAGACGATGGTTGAACACCGTTTCAACGGCCGGGAGAATGTTTAGGCGTATCACTGCGGACGGCAGTCCGCGCTAGTGACGAAAGCAGCACGAAGTGTGCGAAAGCGACTAGCATATATACACAGGAAGAATGGAAAATTTGCTATGACTGTCCGATCAGGTCGAGCTATATACCGATCGAAAGGTATCAACTTAACTTACAAATGTGCATACTAAGACTTTTGAAAACTCACCTGGTTCGTGAGATAAACAGGTGTAAGTGGAAGGGGCAAAATTTAAATTATTGGAGCTAGTGGGGC
>JBAMBK010001458.1:0-28103 GCA_037043435.1 Drosophila suboccidentalis
CAAAATTTTTTTTTTATTTTATTCATGTGTAAAACTTAATATTATTCGTCACAAAATTGGATATCAGAAATTTTGGGGCATGAAAATGTTTTCGTCACTAGACTTTTACCGCGTAAAGAGGTTTTTTTATGGGATAAAATATACCACGAATTGATTGAAATAGTCTGTCCGAGTACCATTTAACACATTTTTCTTGTTACTTTTACTTATTAAATTTAAATCCCCAATTGAATAATAATTATTTCATAATTATTTGTATCGTAAAATTTCAAAAATAAATTTTTTAAATTATCATACCTATTTTTAAAGGAATATGTCTTTTTTTATCCTTGCAACAAATGTTGAATTATTTTAAAAAAAAATTTATTTTTGTATTTTTAATTAAACTTTTTTATCCATTCAGTTAAAATTAAAATATAATTACTAAATTTTACTTGAATTTTTATATTACTTAATTTTACTTAAATTTCGGTCAACTATACTTAGGTGATATGTTTAAATCAAACCAAAAATTTCAACACTCGTATTTTGTATGAACTTCAAATTAATACTAAACGAATTTACATGAATTAACTCATTGAATTAATTAATTTATTAAATATAAAAGGGCATGAACAATTTAGTATAGGTAATTGCTAACCATATAACAAACTTGAATTATGTTCATAGATACAATATAAATGACAAATAAATAATTTTATTCCAGCTGCAATAAATTATATATTAATTTATAACTTGGCATAAACTAAACAAAAATAAGCGCGAGAAAATTAACTTTCGAATACGCTAAGTGTAAAGTGAATGAATATGAATCGCTGAAATTAATGGTAGTCCTCATGCTGCTGCTGTTGTTGATGTGTTTTCTCATTCTTATGGGCTCTGTCCAATTTAATTTGCAATCAAGTATTCAGCGTCGCCTCTAATGGCCATGGCGTGTGTGTGTCCATCAAAACTTGTGCTTTTGGAGTTTGGGATTGAGATTGGTTCTTGTCTCTAGTTAAATTAATTGCCTCTGTGGGTATTGGGATAGGGGATAGGCAATATCGAAGCATTTGCATAATTAGCAGTGAGAAAAATGATTGAATGAGAGGGGAAAGACTGTTTGCAGGATGTAGCTAATAAACGTAAAGAAATAATCATGTTGACAGCTTCCCTCAGCGTCTAAATCGCTTCAACAGACACGCAGGCGACAGCTTGAGAAGATTTTTGTTATTTGCGTTATTTTCAGTAATTTTTGTTGCTTTTTTTGCGAGTCAACTCAAACAAGTTGCCACACAAAGAGACGAGACTTTTCGGATTATGGCAATTCTTTTCAATATGTGTTATTATTAATTATATGAATTAACTTGTTTTTTTGCGGTTGTTACAAGTCAATTTGAATGAATTGAAATGCGACTTAAGCGAAGACAGGCAAAGATTCACAACAAAAACAACAACAATTTAAGATACTCATCATCGTCATCAGTAAAATGCAAAATGCAAAATGCAATTAATGCAATTATGTATGCAAAAAGTGAGTACTCGATGTTCGATTGTGACGGAAGTTGTCAGCTTACAATCAATACCCATTATCTAATGCGATGCTCAATTAATGCACTTAACATGTTATTTTTAAATAATGTTATTTATATTTTATTTATTATATGACGCTGCGCCTGAGAACTGATTAATCCAAGAAGCATCGCTTGGGAATTGGAAATTGGAAGATTAATGTCTATGCAGTTTTAAATCAATGGAACAACTGCATAAATAGTTAATAACAAATGTAATCGTTTTGGCCTGAAGCTCAAGCATTTGACACAACATTGATTAATTGTGAAATAGAAAATCTTTTATATAAATCAGCCAACTTATACCATTTTAAATATATCCCCTGATTATGATTTATGTGACTACATTATGTGATCCATTCTATAGCCATTAAATCAAGCGATATCTTTTGATTAGAGCCGCGTGTCCCAATCGAAATGTTATCACCTATGCAATTAGCATATTCAAGCCACTAAATTTAGTCTAATGAGTTGACACTAATATGTCGAATATTGTAGCCATAAAATTCGAATCAAAAACTTGACTAATCATTCATTGCTAAGCCAAAACAAAAACAAAAGAAATACAGTTAAGATACAATTTGCTTACCGCCCACAAATTAGATAATTGACAGTGACAACGGCGGCAAAAGTTCCCATATATGTATATACATATATCACTTTAAGCTATAGATCTATATTGATCTTTTATGAGCACATAAATTGAAACGTGTTCGTTTTATAGTCCAACCAACCAACAATGAACAGTGAACAATGAACAAGGCAGAGCTCGTGGCAACCAAAAATCGTTCAATGGACTTATCCTCTAATATTCGATCGTATAAAAACAATTTGGCTAAATGGTAGACAGAATGGTAGCCGACTCAGAATGCCCTCTCTGAGAATGCGAATGAAACTGTGGCTGAATCTAGAGGGAGCATGAAGCTTGGCCACTTCTCGGATTCCCGGTCGTTCCCTCAAAATTAATATTTATGTTTGTTTATTAACATTTGTATTGTATAAACTTGTTCTTGGCCGTTTTGTTTTAAACGTGTTAGAAAGGCTTGGTTGGTCCGAAGCGAAGCGAAATGGCAAGAGAATTAGGAATAGAATAAGTAAGTATCCATCTGTAAATATACACAAACATGCATACAGACATACGTACACACAAGTATAAAAGTTAATTTAACTAACATGCTTAGTTGACTGATTCTCTGATTCTCTGGCTCGGAGTCTGTCTGTCTGGTCAACGCTATTCATTCGGACAGAAACATTCAATAAAGACGGCCACGCGAATTGACCAGGTTCTCATTGAATTCGCTAGACTTTGGCGATTGCGATTGCCAACGGTGAGCGGTAAATCAATGTGATTTACCATCATTCAATACGAGTATCAATTTTCAATTTCTTGGATTCGGCAACGGGTATCGGATTTCAGTTTGGATATTCACTTTAATTCGCGAATTTCTTGTGTAAAATGTCATCAGCTATAATCTCAATTGCCTGCGTGGCTCTTCTGCAATTGTTGGTGCTCCATTTGGTCGCTGGCAAGGAGTACAGCTGGTGTGATCCTGATCTGTGTGGTCCTGACATCAAGCACGTCGCCTGTCGCAACAATGGCGTAAGGAACTTGAATCTGGGCTCCATTTGGCTTACATTTCTTTAATCTCTCTGTTGGATTACCTGCAGCACTTCCATAGACGCTGTCAGCCCGACTCCTATGAGGTGGACATTTCCCGGCACAAGGCCACTTTTGTCCATGGTCACAACAAGCGTCGCAATTTTGTGGCCTTGGGCAAACTGCCGGGTTATTATCCTGCCAAAAGAATGACCACCATGGTAAGATCAAGACAGACAGTTTTACTGGAGCAACTGCTATATATTCTTAATCCATTAGATCTGGGACGATGAGTTGCAGTATTTATCCTCGTTGAATGTGCGCACTTGCATCCTGGATCACGATGATTGCCATAACACATATAGTTTCGCCAATTCTGGACAGAATCTGTGTGCCATCTGGCGAGATCGTAATCCCCATGTGAATGTGACGAGTCTCATTGAGGAATCACTGGGACTGTGGTTCAACGAGTACGACTTAATCGACAGCAGTTACATCGATCGATTTCGCGTAACAAAGTATTTGTAAGTATTGAAATTTAACTACAATTTTGATTAGTTGTAATTCCCTTATTTAATATTCGATGCAGTGAGGACTATGGTCACTTTGCGGAAATGATGGTGGATCGCAATTCTCGCATCGGCTGTTCCATAATGCGATTCACTCGACCCGATTATCCCTACGTGTACATCTACAATGTAGTCTGTAATTACGCATCCATATACGCCCTAGATGCGCCCATTTATGATAAAGGAAGACCCGCTTCGGGCTGTCATACGGGCAAGAATCCATTTTATCCGGGATTATGTTCAACGCGGGAGGCTTATAGTCCCAACTACTGATTAATCTGTTTAATTAATGTATTTAATATTACGCTCAGGTAGAGAACTGCCAAGTACTCACAAAACACTGTCTGTGTTGTATTTTACATAAGTTTATAGTTAAGTATTAGTTGTAGTCTTTGTTTACCAATAAATCATAACAGAATCGCAAAATTAACCATCAGTTTATTTACATAATACGTAGTACGAATATTATCATCATCAACTCTTGACCCGACTTCAGCAGGGGCTGTCATTGTATAATAACAATTAGATAATGATTTGTTGTAAGACTGCTAAATATTCAAATGTTGTTTTAACGAGCTTAGTCAAATAATGCCAAAATTAATGAGTGATGCTTATGAAAAAGAAGAGAGTCGACTACAAAATACCCGAGCCAATCCTTAGACTTAAATAAATAAATAAAACTGTAACCGTTAACCGATATTAACCGAATGAAATTGGTAACCGTTACTGAAACCGTAACCAAAAGAAAACATTTTTCATACCGAAACCCAAAAACCGAAATAACCGTTAAGAAACCGATCAAGAATAAAGAATAGTAAAGTATAACGTTGTTAAAGTGTAATTCTCGTTTTTAAAACTCGTTTTTAAATCTCAATAAAAAGATCCTAATTTTTTAAATTTTTGCATATTTGTTTTCAAATTTACATACAGTTTGTCAAGAAACACTTTAAACACTCTATAAAATGTAATATTTTGACATTAAATAAGAAAATAATAGCTTATTATATATGTATATTTGGAAAGGTCATTCAATTTCCGTTCGAATGATGCAAAAATTTCCTTAACTCATTAATATTTTGAACATTTTGAATTTTTGCAAAAGTCTACTTTTTCAACTTTTTTCCTAGATTTTTAAAAAAAAATATTTTGATGTAAAAAAATTCTTGAATTCTAAGAGTAACTGCAAAAAAAAATGTTCAAAAATATTTTGCTAGTATTTTTTATTATATTTTGAAGATCCTAAAAATATCTATTTTAACCCCTTTTTCCTACTGTTCACAAAATGGAACAAAACTACTAATTTTTCCTTCACTGATATACCCTTCAACTTTTTTATAGTCAGAATATTAAGAGTTTGGTTCCAGGTTAGACAGGTTAACATTTGATAGCACAGCACTTTCGTTTGTTGTTCCCAGCACAACAATGTGCCGAAAGATCATAAACATCTTGTTCGAATATGCAAATATTATTTTACTTTATTTGATTTGATTTGTGTGTGTCTTTCTTATGCTTTTATTTCGCCTGCAAAACAGCTGCTGATCAGATGCGATTGAACAAAAAAAATAAAACAAGTATTAAGAATCTTAAACAGTCTTGACACCATCATGCCAACAAGGCCTAAAATGTCACTGAACTAAAGAGAAGGTAGACAGACAGAACACCCACATTGACACTGTTGTCTGTTGGCCAAAAGTTGCGTATTGAACTCGATTCAACTTGGCTATAAACAAGTTAGTGGCAGAATTTTCCCAGAAGACACACTTTTATTTCTAGCATGTAAACTAAGACGTTGTGCTGAACTCAGACTTGAACTTATTCGGGCTACACTTATTTACATACGTATTGTACATAGCCAAAACTCGGGATAGAATTGAGGTTTTTAACCCAGACTTTTTACAATAGACGACAGTTTTGGTTTGGTTAACATGAAGTGTAGACGTAATTGCAAATAAATTATATTGTAGCCAAGGGCGTCGGCAGCTTCTCAATAAGGGGGGGGCTAAAATATTTTTTGCACGTTTTTACATTTATTACACTAGTTTACAGTCATTTCGCTTCTCATGTCTCAGTGTACTTTTCCTATGGACTTTGGCCCCTAAACACGAAAATCGCACTTAAAACTTTTTTCATGGAAGGGTTTTCGAAATATTAACTTTTTTCCCAATTTTCGAAGTTTCTCCGACATTTTAGAGTACGCCATGAGATCTTATTAAACGATATGACCAAAAACGCACTCAAATTAAAGGTTACTTATCCCTCTACAACCTTCTTGCATATACAAGGTGGCGCAAAAGAAGTCACCCTATTGGAAGATGCTCTCATTTTTGCAAATGGCCGCCAATGTCAAATCTGTTTTGACATTTGTGGACTAGACAGATACAGAATACAAGTGAATAAGCCATGGAGCGATACACTCCCCAAGAACGCAGAATAATTGTAATAATGTAATAATAATAAACGCTTTATCTCTCGTTTTTGATATTTGCACTGGCCGGCCAGATCACCCGAATTAACCATTCCAGACTTCTTTTTATGGGGTTTTTTTAAAGTCGCAGGTTCACGTCAACAAGCCGCAAACTCTTGAAGCCCTTAAGGAAAATATTCGCCAGGAATGCGAGAACCTGTCGCCCGAAGTTCTGGCAAAAGTGATGGAAAATGCCATAAAACGGGCGTATGGTCATGAACTCTGGCAGCGAACACTTGGCCGATGTCATCTTCTCGCCTAAACCAATAAAATTCTTAAGGTTCGAATAAACATAATCAAAAAACAGAATCAAAATTTTTCATTTAGAAAAAAAATGAGAGCCAATCCACATCGGATGACTTCTTTTGCGCCACCCTGTAGTTTTGAGATCGGCTTAGTAGCTCAGAAGCTAGCGACTTTAATAAGTCCCAAAATCCGGAATTTTTGTGATTTTTTGGGTTCGAGAGGTCACAAATCGTCCCAAAAAAAATAGATATCTAAGGTGTAAAAATTATTTTAAGTGCTTAACTTAAAATAAGGATCATATCAGATGCTGACTTTGTAAGATTCGTTGAGATATCTCAAAAAACCAAAAGTTTTTCGTACAAAATAGCTTCCATTAAAACTATTGATCGAAAATTATGTTGTTTTTTGAGATATCTAAACAAAACTTTTGGATTTAAAATATTTTAGTACCTAATAGAAATCGGACCACTATATCATAAAGCTGAGATATCTCAACTAATCTGACAAAATCAGCATCTGTTATGGTCCTATACATCCTGACCAAATTTGGTCGAAATCGGTCCACTATATCATATATTATTTATATTTCGCCACAGCGGTTAATTGGATCTCGTGGTATACTTTAAAATGTCGGAGAAACTTCGAAAATTCGGAGCAAAATTAATACTTCGAAAACGCTTCCATGAAAAAAATTGAATGTACGATTGGCAATTATTTGCAATAGATATAGTAGGGCTACAGAAAAATTGCCACATTGCAGTCTTAAGACCTACTCTGGTTGGATTTCGGAAGCTAAATATGGTAAAGTTATGAATGTAGGGGGGGGCAACGGCCCCCCCTGCCCCCCCTGCCGACGCCCTTGTATTGAGACATTTTGTTTATACAAATTATCAAAATAATTTTCAGGTCAGATTTTTTCCAAGAGTCTTACGAAAACGAGAACGCAACATTGTAAACAAGGCAAAGTGAGGAAAATAAAACAAAAAACGAGTATTTAATTTATTATTTTTTCTCTCCTCTGCTGACTGTCAATATGTGAGCGCTCAATCGGTTCGATCTCTACAAATTGTTATTGAAAGAGCGTAACTAGAATAGTTCAACTTAGCCTACTCAACCGAAAACAAAAAGGAATAGAGTCGAAGTGTTCCGCTCAGACAGAGAGCAGGCGTGTATGTTTTTTTCGGTTATGTTCGTGAGTAGATCGAAAAAGGAAAAACGGTCAACTGTTATTTGCGAGCTCAGCTATTTATTGAGAAGAGAACAGAAACTAGCATATTTTAAAAATGTAAAATTAAGAAAACATTACACTCAAAGGTTTTTTGCCCACTTTTAATGAATAATATTTAGTTAAATGTTCTTCATTTTATTTAATATTATTTTTTCAATTGAGCTCTTCAACTGATTTAGTCTTCTAGGATAGATGGTGCACCTGGTCCCCAATGCCCCATATGACCCGGTAGGGCAAGAGCTAGACTGCAGACAATTGCAAGAGCAAGAACGAACTTCATTTTACTGATTACTGATCACGAAACTTGACTGTTGCCCTTTATAGAAAACTCGTGGACCTGTTAAAATGCGGAACTGATTTGATATTGTTACGATGAGAGAGAGAGAGATGTAGTTTTATAAGACTTAACAAATTAATTAGACACAAATGACTTCAAAAAACCTTTAATAAAACTAAAAAATTGAATATTCTCGATGATCAAATAAAAATGAAGAATAAAGAAATTTCAATTTTTCATTAATTGGCTAAATTCTTACTTTTGGTTGCTCTAGCTCTTATAGTCTCGGCTATATCGACTCGGCTGTTGATGCTGATCAAGAATATATATACTTTATATGGTCGGAGATGCTTCCTTCTAACTGTTGGATACATTTCAACGAATATAATATGCCCTTTAACTTATTTTTTAGTAACGGGTATAAAAATAAAGTAAATAAATGCACTGTCAAACAGTAAGATTCGCCTTCTGCTGTTTATTGGGAAGAGAAAAATAATAATAATATATTTTTAAAATGTAAATGAGAATATCTACCAAGATAAATTTTATTTTACATGATATTGAAATTGGTTCTGCTTTTTTAAAAACAAATAAAAAAATACTTTAGATAATTTCATTTAAAGTACTCTTTATACCCAGTGTCGAGGGTATAAAAAGTCTGCAGCAATAACAAGTTCCCTAAAGTAAACATTCATTGTACACATTTATTTATTGAACATTCATTGAGCTTGGCAGTTCTTCCATTTTCCAAACTGCGATTTAGTCTTCTAGGATAGCTGGTCCACCCCAATATCTCATAAGACCCGGTAGGGCAAGAGCTAGACTGCAGACAATTGCAAGAGCAAGAACGAACTTCATTTTACTGATTACTGATCACGAAACTTGACTGTTGCCCTTTATAGAAAACTCGACTTAGTTCTTACTTATATAATGCTAATATATTGCTATCCGTATTATATTTGTTAATTTAATTAGAAACCCTTAAGTCACATAAATGCATTAGCTATGTACGTCTGATATTCAATTATTTACGGTCTAGTTTCTTATGCAAGTGCAAAATTGAATTTGCTGTAAGACAAAAAATAATCTGAAGGTTTTCTTTTATCGCTTCAAAATTAACTTTAAACTGATTGTACTGTGTGTTGTCCTGACGGCCTTGGCAGCTCCTCCTTCCCCCCGTAATATTTCGCACTGGGATGAGCCCGAAAGAAATAGAGTGACGTTTCAATAAATGGAAATGCTGTGTTTTATTCAATAAATACGTGTTTTATTATTAATATTTAATATTTAAACATTCATTGTCTTTTAATTCGAAAAATAGGTATAAGGACATTTTGGATTTGAATTTTCTAAAGTTTAGAGTCTAAACAACGATAAATATATATTTCACAGCTCAAAATCTTCTTAAATATACTTTTTTATTTAAGTTTTAGTCAAAAACATTAATTTTGAGCAAAAAGCTTGAGTTTTCAAAATTTTTAATTTTTCGAAATAATTTAAAGGGTATGTAAAATCGGACGAATTTAAAAATAAATTTGTTTTTCAAAAAAACGAAAAAATTAAAGGCCTAAAACAATTAACTGATAATACAAAATAGAAAATGGCACACAGCGTTAAGATTGGTCCCGTTTTTTCAAAGTTATGGCAGTTCAAAGTTCAGAAAGTCAGGAAAATATTTAAAAATGTTGAAATTTTCCATAAACATAAAGTTGACCGCTTAGAATCTGATTTGAAATATTTTTTCTTATTTATTAAGAGCTCATAAGAAATGTGAGTTTTTAATTTTGTAATTTATTCCGAATTAAATATGAAATTTTATTAAAAATATAAAATGTCAAAATTTTAATGCTAAAACAATTAAAAGTTAAAACAAAGAGAAATTTGAAGAATATTTGTTGAAATTCGATAAAGCTATGGTTATTGAAAATCAAAGAAGATTGGATGGAAACTTTCGAATAAAATGTAAAAATGATTGAACAAATTTTAAACAAAACTTAAGTTTTTATGAATATTTACAACCAAGAGAAATTTGATGCAAATTGGTTGAGCTTTGACAAAGTTATGAGTGTTGAAAATCAAGGAAATTAAAAAAAAACGTTGGAAAAATTTAGTTGTTAGTATTGTGTTTTTGTCGTATGTCAGCTTGTCACGGTGTCATCTCTAGCTACCCGACGGCGGCTTTTGGTGGTGGAATTGTTGTAGCGTGGGGGAAACGATGAGGAGTCTAGTTTCCAGCTTCCAGCTTCCAGCTGTGCTGCAGCGCCTCGAGTGTCGCTGGCCACACACGAGTGCCATTTGGCGATTGGTGTTGAAGGCGAATGCCATAAGAGAGAGAGGGAGGAAGGCAGAGGAAGAGAGAGAGAGAGAGAGAGGGTGGACCAGGTGCCAGGTGCCAGGTGCGTGTGTCTATGCATCTCCAGTTATTAGCTCCCAGCTGCAGTGCAGCATCAGTTCCAACAAAACAGCATGCAATGCGAATGCGAATTGGGAATGGGAATGGGAATGGCCAGGTTTTTGAATTATGAGCGTGTCGCGTGAGATTGAGCAGTTCTTGGAGCTGGAGACAAGTTTGGAGTAACTACGTGCACTTAGAAAATATTTCTTTACATTTAAATGTATTTATTTAAAGTCGACTTAAAAAAAATTTAAAAAAATTAATTTTTAAAAAATATTGAAGTTGAAGAAAGAAATAAACATTTTAAATAGACTCAAGTTGAAGAATATTCACTTGAAATTGTTTTTTCTCTGACTGTTGACCTTTTCATCTTGTTCTCTATGGCAAATATAAGTTTGTTATGCTAGAGTATTTAATTGGTATCTAAGGTATATAAGGAACGTCAGTTAGGATTTCCACATCAGTAAAAATGAAGTTCACTTTGGTAATAGCTAGCACTCTTCTTGGCCTTACCTTACCAGGACAAAATGGCTGGAGGGGTCCAGCTCTCCTTGAAGCTCTCCTTGAATTTACGAGACTTTATTTGCGGAATATTTGAGGTTGATTTAAGAGTTAAATTTCTCTTTGCTACTCGTTTTGTAGCTCTAAATGTCCTGGAAATATCTTGAAGATACTTTAATGCCAATGCCAATATCATGGTCAGTTACTTAAGCATTCAATTGCTGTCGCCTGTTATGCTAGTGTATCTAATTAAGTTCCTTGGTGTTGTATAACATATTGTAACAGCATCGAATCAATCTTTCATTTACAAGGTCCATAAATTGCATAAAAGGATCGGCAGTCGAGTTTCCGCTTCAGTAAAAATGAAGTTCACTTTGGCAATAGTTAGCATTCTTCTTGTTGCACAAAACCTGTGGTATAAAAAAGGATGATTCCCTTTAACTCCTAAAGCAGCTCTTGGGATTTAGAGCTGAAGCAAAGAGAAATTGGATGCAAGTTGGCTTAAAATCAAGGAATAAAGAAAAAATAAAGAAAATAAAATATTAAAAAAAAGAATCATGTTTTATATAAAATATTAAAATATAAATGCTTTAACAATTCAAAATAAAACACATCCAATAAAAAAATGCCTTGTCTTTAACTAATCTTTTCGAACTGCGAGTATAAATAATTAATTATTGTTTCAGATTTAAAAAAAAAAACCAAGTCTAAAAATTGAAAAGCTTACACTAAACTTATGAACTTATGAGGGTTAAATGAGCAAGTGTGTTTAATAAAGTACTTTTGTGTTGTATAACATATCGTAACAGTATCGAATCAATCTTTCATTTACATGCTCCACAAATGGTATAAAAGGATCTTGAGTCGAGTTTCCCCTTCAGTAAAAATGAAGTTCACTTTGGCAATAGTTGGAAGTCTTCTCGTTCTTACTTACGAGAATGGCACACGTCGGCATCTTTTTCTCCCTTAAGGAACAAAGCAGCTCTTGGAATTTAGAGCTAAAGCAAAGAGAATCTGGATGCAAATTGTTTTAAAATCAATGAGGATTGGAAAGAAACTTCCGAATAAAATATTAATAAAAAAAGAAACATGTTTTATACAAGATATTAAAATTTAAATGCTAAAACAAATCAAAATAAAATACATGCAATAAAGAAAATGCCTTGTCTTTAACTAATCTTTTCGAACTGAATATAAAAATATATAATTATGTTGGAAAAAATGGAAAAGCTCGCACTAAATTTATGAATTTATGAGGGTTAAATGGAGGAAAATTTTTAACAAATTTATAAAACAAACTTCATTCATGAGAAAAAAAGCTTGCTGTCTTCTTGGTCTTGTCCTACTTGGTATCCTTACAATTTATTATTGACAGCTGGACCCCGTCCTTAAGGATTAATGTGAAGAGCATTTAATAAGACAAATAAATGCATTGTCTATAACTAAACTTGAGCGTTTTCTTAAACTACTTGTATTTACTTTCTGGCATGGAATAAATATAAATAATTAAGGCGCATCGTTTAAGAGCAGTGGTCGGCACCTACACATTTATATGTTTGCATTGCGTTAGTGTGCATTTTTGTTCGTCTAACAGCGGAATAACAGCGACGTAACAGAAACAAATCGTAGCAGCGACGCGTCGCAACGTTTACGTGAGTGTACGTGAGCGGCAGCGCAGTCACCACGAAAATTTCCTATGAGATCGAGATAGGGCCGTGCCGATAGCTGTTTTAGAGTCAAGAAAATCACAGTCTAAAATTATGAATTTAATAATTAAAATGTTATTTAAGCAGGCGTTGGAGGCAATAAATTAACTTGTGAGATTCATTTGAGATATTTTTAAATGCCAAAAAGCAATTGAGATACTTTTCGCTCTGACTGTTGCCTTGAATTAAGTTATTATGCAAGTGTGTCTAATTACCTTGGTGTTGTATAACATATCGTAACAGTATCGAATCAATCTTTCATTTACATGGTCCACAAATGGTATATAAGGATCGTCAGTCGAGTTTCCGCTTCAGTAAAAATGAAGTTCACTTTGGCAATAGTTATCAGTCTTCTTGGCCTTGCCCTACCAGGCGACTTTGGCAAACATGGGGCTCCACTTATCCTTCAGGACTAAAGGAGCTCTCGGAATGTGAAAAACATTCCCTAAAAATAAATAAATGCATTGTGTATAACAAAACCTGAGCCTTTTCTTGAACTACTCGTATTTAATTTCGAACAAGGAATAAATATAAATAATTAAGGCGCATTGTTTTAGACTCAAGAAAATCACAGTCTAAAATGATGAATTTATTAATTGAGTATTGCGCATACGCCGCGTGGGTCAATTAAAATGTTCTTCTTTGAGCAGGCGTTAGAAGCATTCAATTAACTTGTGAGATTCATTTGAGATCTTTTAAATGCCAAAAAGCAATCTAGATACTTTTCGCTCTGACTGTTGCCTTGAATTTAGTTATGCAAGTGTGTCTAATTACCTTGGTGTTGTATAACATATCGTAACAGTATCAAATCAATCTTTCATTTACATGGTCCACAAATGGTATATAAGGATCGTCAGTCGAGCTTCCCCTTCAGTAAAAATGAAGTTCACTTTGGCAATAGTTGGAAGTCTTCTTGTTCTTATTTACGACAAAGACACAGGACGGAATCTTTCTCTGCCTTAAGGATCAAAACAGCTCTTGGAATTTAGAGCTAAAGCAAAGAGGATTGGAAAGAAACTTCCGAATAAAATATTAAAAAAAAAAGAAACATGTTTTATACAAGATATTAAAATTTAAATGCTAAAACAAATCAAAATAAAATACATGCAATAAAAAAAATGCCTTGTCTTTAACTAATCTTTTCGAACTGAATATAAAAATATATAATTAAGTAGCATCGCTTTGGATTCAAAAAAATCGAAGTCTAAAAATGGAAAAGCTCGCACTAAATTTATGAATTTATGAGGGTTAAATGGAGGAAAATTTTTAACAAATTTATAAAACAAACTTCATTCATGAGAAAAAAAGCTTGCTGTCTTCTTGGTCTTGTCCTACTTGGTATCCTTACAATTTATTATTGACAGCTGGACCCCGTCCTTAAGGATTAATGTGAAGAGCATTTAATAAGACAAATAAATGCATTGTCTATAACTAAACTTGAGCGTTTTCTTAAACTACTTGTATTTACTTTCTGGCATGGAATAAATATAAATAATTAAGGCGCATCGTTTTAGAGCAGTGGTCGGCACCTACACATTTATATGTTTGCATTGCGTTAGTGTGCATTTTTGTTCGTCTAACAGCGGAATAACAGCGACGTAACAGAAACAAATCGTAGCAGCGACGCGTCGCGACGTTTACGTGAGTGTACGTGAGCGGCAGCGCAGTCACCACGAAAATTTCCTATGAGATCGAGATAGGGCCGTGCCGATAGCTGTTTTAGAGTCAAGAAAATCACAGTCTAAAATTATGAATTTAATAATTAAAATGTTATTTAAGCAGGCGTTGGAGGCAATTAATTAACTTGTGAGATGCATTTGAGATATTTTTAAATGCCAAAAAGCAATCGAGATACTTTTCGCTCTGACTGTTGCCTTGAATTAAGTTATTATGCAAGTGTGTCTAATTACCTTGGTGTTGTATAACATATCGTAACAGTATCGAATCAATTTTTCATTTACATGGTCCACAAATGGTATATAAGGATCGTCAGTCGAGTTTCCGCTTCAGTAAAAATGAAGTTCACTTGGGCAATAGTTATCAGTCTTCTTGGCCTTGCCCTACCAGGCGATTTTGGCAAACATGGGGCTCCACTTATCCTTCAGGACTAAAGGAGCTCTCGGAATGTGAAAAACATTCCCAAAAATAAATAAATGCATTGTGTATAACAAAACCTGAGCCTTTTCTTGAACTACTCGTATTTAATTTCGAACAAGGAATAAATATAAATAATTAAGGCGCATTGTTTTAGACTCAAGAAAATCACAGTCTAAAATGATGAATTTATTAATTGAGTATTGCGCATACGCCGCGTGGGTCAATTAAAATGTTCTTCTTTGAGCAGGCGTTAGAAGCATTCAATTAACTTGTGAGATTCATTTGAGATCTTTTTAATGCCAAAAAGCAATCTAGATACTTTTCGCTCTGACTGTTGCCTTGAATTTAGTTATGCAAGTGTGTCTAATTACCTTGGTGTTGTATAACATATCGTAACAGTATCGAATCAATCTTTCATTTACATGGTCCACAAATGGTATATAAGGATCGTCAGTTGAGCTTCCCCTTCAGTAAAAATGAAGTTCACTTTGGCAATAGTTATCAGTCTTCTTGGCCTTGCCCTACCAGGCGACTTTGGCAAACATGGGGCTCCACTTATCCTTCAGGACTAAAGAAGCTCTCGGAATGTGAAAAACATTCACTTAAAATAAATAAATGCATTGTCTATAATTAAACCTGAGCCTTTTCTTGAACTACTCTTGTTTATTGGGAACAAGTACAAGGAAAGTCTGTCAATCTTTCTTAAGGGTAATTCTAGAGGAATAATATGGAATAAATTTGTAAAATTAAGGATTATTATTATTCTTTAACGACATATTTTGAATTAAATTTATGAAATTCAGGTTTGGTTATTTTGGGGTACGATTTTGTTGAGTGTAACTGCGAGCTGAGACTGAAAACAGAACACGTTGTCTCATTTTAACGCTGCACGCCAATTTTGGGCTCCATTTGCTGAGCATATTAAAAACCTGCGGCGATTTGTTGGAGTTTTCCCGTTTTGGGGGGGCGCTCGTCGTATCGTTGGCCATCTGCCTGGCTGACTTGGCTAACTGGCTAACTGGCTAACAGGCTGACTGACTGACTTCTCGTCCACTTGTTGCATGTTGTACTAATTGTAGAGCACAATGTTGCCATGTCGTGTTATCCGAGATCCAATACAATTCGATTCGTTTCGATCTGTTTCATGGATCGTTTCATAGCACATCATATGGAACGTTTGGCCATTTCAGTTCTGGCCAAATGTGAACGGCTGCCATAAATGAATGGCCAGGTAACCAGCTAACCAGCTAACCAGGTAAAAAGCTAACCAGCTAACCAGGCGCAATTGAAAGCGCGTCAGTTGCTAAAATGGAAATATTTCACGAGCCTTGTCAAACAATCGATTTTAATTTATGATTTCCTGCGGCAATTGGACACCGAATGCTGCCGACTGACAGACAGACAAACGGACAGACAAATAGACGAATAGACTGCCAAAACCAACAAAAATCCAACGAAATCTATAACAGTTGAGCGTGAACGACGCACAGTTACCCATTATACATAGATATTTAAATTTTAACTGCTTGCTGTGACTAACAAAGATCTACTGCTTTCAGCTTAGAGCTACGCCCACACCGCAAGCAGTACATTTTATGTTTCTCATGAGCACTGCTTTGCCATGCGGCCGTGCGCTGCGCATAGGGATTTTATCTGCCGCAGCGCTGCCTGTGTCGCTGCAACGATATGTTTCTGTTAAGCCGCTGTTAAGGCGAAGTAAAACGCAATGAAACGCAAATAACGCAATGAAAATGTTGCAGAAGTTCTCTCTCACTTTGTCTGCTACTTTTAGGCATTTCTAATACATAAAGCAAGCAGTAAAATTTATGCAACGCTTTTACAGTGCCGCGTTGTGACTCTCACCGATCAATTAACATTTGCATAACATCCCTGTCTTTCTGCCAGCTACTCTCGCTAACATGAATTTAAATATTAAGCAGTGCAATGTTATTAATTATTTTTTTATTGAATTCAAAAAGCAACTATGATTCTTTAACAATTATTAAATATTACTCAATTACTCACTTTGGGGGTGTGTAATTTAAAACACTCGTTTGAGCATTTGCTATGATCACAGGGTATAACAGGCAACTAGATTGGACAACGAGTAATGACACTGTATTTTTCTATTGATTTGAAAATGTAACTTGCAACTGCTTGCAAACGATGACACCCACCTGTTCACAATAGACGCTTGCCGCAGTTCTCTCTCACTCTGCCTGCTCCCTTTGCACATGCATAACATCCCTGTCATTCTGCCTGTTAAGCTTGCTAATTTGAATTTAAATATCAAGAAGTGCAATGTTAAATAACATAATATTTATATTAGACGCTTGCTTGATATATTAACTGGTTTATTATTAAATACAAAAAGCAATTATGAGTGTTTAATTTAAAACACTCGTTTGAGCATTTGCTGTGATTACAGGGTATAACAGGCAACTAGATTGGACAACGAGTAATGACACTGCATGTGGCGGCAATGGACGTGGCAAGAGATCATATGATACGCACAGCAGGGCCCGAAATTTGAAGCCAAAACGTTGTCAAGAATTAAGAAAGAGACTGGCAAAAATCGGGAGCTGCGTTACAGAAAACACAGCGAGAGGGAGAGAGAGAGAGAGAGAGGAGAGCTTAGAACGTTTGGAAGTGACGGTCGGGACCACCGTCGTTGTGGTTTTGCAGGCATTGGCAACCAGTTCAAGATCAGGCGTCACTTTACATTTGGCTGACAGTCGCACTTGCCGACTGAGACTGAGACGCGGATAAATCCAACTGGTAGCCTGGAGTTGGTGACTTGGTAACTTGGTCTTGGTCTTGGTCTTGGCCATATCCAGATCAGCAGCTGCCATTCTGCAATTAGAGACTGGGACAGTCAGACAGACAGACGGAGTGTCTGACGGAGCACATCAAACGTGTCTCTATGTCGACTCCTCGACTGGCAGCGACTAATGATGATAGTTGCTTTGAAGAGTCTCTTCTTCTTCTTCTCCTTCTCCTTCTCCTTCATCTCCTTCATCTTCAATCCAAACACTCTTGTTGTGGAGTGTGAAGCATTCTGTGCTGCATTTGATTGACAACTGATCAGCAAACGTGGCTCATTTGGATTGATCGAAGCAGTCAACAACAATAATAACAACAACAACTGAGAACGCGACTTTAGAGCGTGCTCGACACTTAGATGCCCGTTACTTGGTTATGCGTTTGCTTATATTCCCTTTATATTATAAACATTATATTCAATTCAACATAGGAAACAAGGCAACAGTCAGAGCGAAAAGTATCTCGATTGCTTTCGTGACATTTATAAAGATCTCAAATGAAATCACCCCAAAATATACTGTTTTCAGTCTCAGCTCACAATTACATCCGACAAAATTGTACCCTAAAATAACCAAAAATGAATTTCAGAAATTTAATTCAAAATATGTCGTTAAAGAATAATAATAATCCCTAATTTTAGATATTCATTCCATATTATTTAAATGGAAAGCGATATAAGAAAAATTCCTCTAGAATTACCCTTAAGTAGTCCTCAATCATAAATTCTCAAATTTCTATATTTTATAAATCATGAATTTCGGAATTAACGGCGAGCTTTCCAAACTTTAGAATGTGCTTGGTTCTAAAACGATGCGAATTAAAGTACAAATTAAAATGTGCTATTTTTTTATCAAAACAATTACTTGGATTCTCCAAAAATCATAGGAAGATAGATTTACAGACTTTCAAGAAAAGGCTCAGGTTTTGTTATACACAATGCATTTATTAATTTTTAATGAATGTTTTTCACATTCCGAGAGCTCCATTAGTCCTGAAGGATAAGTGGAGCCCATTGTTTGCCAAAGTTGCCAGGTGGGGCTAGGTACCTTGCCCTACCTGGCAACTTTGACAAACAAAGGGCTCCACTTATTCTTCAGGACTAACTATTGCCAAAGTGAACTTCATTTTTACTGAAGGGGAAGCTCGACTGACGATCCTTATATACCATTTATGGACCATGTAAATGAAAGATTGATTCGATACTGTTATACAACACCAACGGTAATTAGACACACTTGCATAACTAAATTCAAGGCCACAGTCAGAGCGAAAAGTATCTAGATTGCTTTTTGAGATTTAAAGAAAGCTCAAATGCATCTCACAAGTTAATTGATTGCCTCTAACGCCTGCTTAAATAACATTTTAATTGACCCACGCGGCGTATGCGCAATACTCATTTATTAAATTCATTATTTAAGACTGTGATTTTCTTGATTCTAAAACGATGCGCTCTAATTATTTATATTTATTCCTTGTTCAAAAATAAATACGAAAGCATTTTAGCAGTTTAGCTATAGGAAAGAAAGACTATTTGATTTTCTTTTTCCTTTCAATAAAATACGAGAAGTTGAATTGACTGCTCAATAACAATGCATTTATTCATATTATTTTTTAACTATAAACATTTGTTGGAATTGGATTTTTTGTTATTTTCCGCACACTGCTTTAGTCTTGGACAACAGCTTCAACTTTATTTTTACTAATCAGGAAATCCCAACTGACGTTCCCTTTATACCAATTCCATAGTAAAAGAAAGGAGAAGTAATCAAATTACAAGTTTCTCTACTTCAAACAGGAAATTCGCATAATTTGTAAAGTTAATCGAATCTTGAATATAGTCGAACTTCCCTAACTCGAATCAGCATTAACCAAAGAATATGTTCGAGTTATTGAGATATTCGAATTATAGAGTTATTTTTCTTAAGTTTTTAAATTTTACCGCCGCTCATTTTGCTCGAGTTAAAGTAAAATTCGAGACATAAAAGTTCGAGTTATGGAAGTTGAACTGTACTTATAAAGTGCTAAATTTCCAAGCTGTAGCTTTAAAATATATTCTTTAATATACATTTGTATTTAATAATTGAAAACAAATAGTACAAAAATATAAATTTATTTAAATGATAAATTTACTTATTTTGAAATTAAAAATAAACTTGATCTGTTATTTTTGATAGCTTCAGCTTGTGTAAACATTCTCCAAGTTCTAGGTAATTACGATTTTTCTCTGTCTGTTACATTTAATAGCACAACATTCTAATACTCTTAGACGCCTTGGGCTAACGAGTATGAAAAGCAAAGATGATTTTCTGTATTTTTTTAAATTATTTTTCATTTTTTATGTTGTTGGTCTTTTCGCAGCTGTGCTGTGATCACGTAGGCTCCTTGATAAGCTATCGTTATATGTAGCTAGGACGCGTATGCTTTGCCAATTTCTTTTTCATAATTAAAAAACCAGTTCTCAACTGCACTCAACTCACACCACACATACACACATACAAATGGGCCTCTCATATGCTGTCGGTCAGATAGTTTAGTCAAATTGCAATGCCGCAAATGTTTCCCAATGGCGATCGCGATCCAGATTCAGATACAGGCTCAGATACAGATACTTCCAGTTGGTATCCAATCTTCTTTGGAATCTTTACAGCTGCATTTGCATTGCAAATTAGAAACGGCAGCTCTTCCACCTCCTCCTCCTCCTCCTCCTCTTCCACCTCTTCCTCCCTCTCCTTTTTCTCCTCTTTCTCCGCTCCGTTGTCATGTAATCGAGCGTCGATTCAATAAAACATTTAAACATTAAACTGCTTTTATGCAAATTGCCAGCGTGCGCTTAATTTTATCCCATAACCCAATACCAATACCAATTCCAATTTCGTTGCCAATCTCAAAATCCATTCACAATCTCAACTAAACCCAGCGCAAAAAATCGTATAGTCAAAAAAATAATTGCAATCAAAATTAACAAATATAGCTATAAAAATATATAGTCGAATCTTATTATTATTATTCAGCTAATTTTGTTTTATTATTTAAGAAAAAGTTAAAATATAAAATAAATATTTTTGTTTATTTTTAATATATCTGTTTTTTAAAACCCAATGCATATACATTTGTTAAAAACATTTAAGGCTTTCAATAGACTTAAGTCTTCCAAAATAATATTTTAATAATATATTTAGTATTGACTATAAAATATTATATGTGAAAATGTATTACACATACTATACATGCAAAAATGTTGTATTTAATTAAAATTTAATAAAAATTTGAAATATATTTTAATGGAATAGAAAAAAAAAAATAAATACTTACTTTTCAACTCATTGTTTCGATGATTGATATTTGTTTAACTAACGACCAGAAGTAATTTAAAATAAAATAAGAAAAAATTATACTTAAAATTCACGGTTTTATAATTTAGATGTTCAGGTAAAAATGTTTAAATAAATATCATAGAATAATTGTCATTGCCATTTTTATAATCATTTAAATGGAAACTTTTGATATTCGTTTGGGTTTTTTTGGATAAATTTTATATATAATAAATATAAATATTTAAATATTTTATATGCACAAACTTTAGCATGACTAATTCTTATTTTAGTGCTAAATCCAAGGGCAAAATAATTAGGCTGTATATATTAAGATTTCAGTATATTTTTCTCTAGGTGTATATTCAGTCTGTTCTCGGAGAGAGAGAGACAGAGTCAAGTCTGCGTCTCCGTCTCCGTCTTCGTCTCCAGCTTCGCTCTGGACATCCGGGAACATTCGCTTGAATTATCTTTAGATCGCATGCATGTAACACCTGCCCAATTCTTGCCCCTCTCCCCGCTCCCCACTCTCCGCCTCCCTCCACTCGCATCTCTGATAACATCTAGAGTGGATCGTCTACAATTTTACTGTTGCTGTTGCTGTTGCTCTGCCTGTCTGCCTGTCTGCTTTCTTCTCTTCCTGCTCCTGCTCCTGCTCTCCTCCTTCACTTCAGTGCTGGCTAATCAATAGCTTATCGCTATTAATCTCTGGCTTCGATTTACCTTTGGCAGCAACTTTGCTACTCGTTTTGTAGCTCCAGATGCTCCTGGAAACATCTTGAAGATGCTCCACTGCCAATGCCAATATCGTGGTCGATTCATTAAAGCATTCAATTGCTGTCGCCTGCCTGTTTGTAAATGTTTGTTGGCCCAAATCGCTAAACACCAGCAATTAACTTAATTGAGCATTGCGCATTCGCCGCGTGGGTCAATTAAAAATGCTCTTCGAGGTCAACTCTTTCAAACAGGTGAGATGCATTTGAGTTTTCTTTAAATCTCAAAGAGCAATCGAGATACTTTTCGCTCTGACTGTGGCCTTGAATTTAGTTATGCAAGTGTGTCTAATTACCGTTGTGTTGTATAACATATCGTAAAAGTATCGAATCAATATTTCATTTAAGTGGTCCACAAATGGTATATAAGGATCGTCAGTCGAGTTTCCACTTCAGTAAAAATGAAGTTCATTTTGGCAATAGTTGGCATTCTTCTTGTTATCGGCGAACCTCCGCACGATAGGATGTTTCCCCTACACGCCTAAAGCAGCTCTTGGAATTTGGAGCTGAAGCAAAGAGAAATTGGATGAAAATTGCTTTAAAATCATGGAGGATTGGAAAGAAACTTCCGAATAAAACGTGAACATTATTAAAAAATATTAAAAAAAAAGAAACATGATTTATATAAAATATTAAAATTTAAATGCTTTAACAATTCAAAATAAAACACATTCAATAAAAAATGCCTTGTCTTTAACTAATCTTTTCGAACTGAAAATAAAACTAAATAATTAAGGAGCAACGTTTTAGATTTAAAAAGAAACCAAGTCTAAAAATTGAAAAGCTCGCACTAAATTTATGAACTTATGAGGGTTAAATGGAGGAATATTTTGGGGTGATTTAAGCAAACGTGTGAAGCATAAAATGAACTTCATTCATGAGATTCATTTGAGATCTTTTTAAATGCCAAAATGCACTTGAGATACCTTTCCTTCTGACTGTTGCCCTTTTAAGCTTCTTTGCTATGTTAAATTGAATTTAGTTATGCAAGTGTGTCTAATTACCTTGCTGTTGTATAACAGTATCGAATCAATCTTTCATTTACATGGTCCACAAATGGTATATAAGGATCGTCAGTCGAGTTTCCCCTTCAGTAAAAATGAAGTTCACTTTGGCAATAGTTGGAAGTCTTCTTGGTCTGGCCGCCAGAGGACAAGCATGGTATGGGGCTTTTGGGGGTCCAGCTGTCCTTAAGGACTAAAGCAGCTCTCGAAACATAAAAAACATCCAATAAATAAATAAATACAATACATTGTCTATAACTGCATTTGAACATTTTCTTGAACTACTCGTATTGATTTTAGCATAAGGAATAAATAAAAAAATTTTAAAACTCGCACTAAATTTACGAGAGTTCAATTGTGAAATATTATTATTTTTTTTTTTTTTTAACTCTATTATTATTATATTTAGAATCTGTCCCCTTGTGGTTAATCACTGAATTGCATGGCTTTTTCCTTTACCGGTTTAATTATTTCATTTTGGCATTTTGGGGAATCGATCCTCAGTTTTTCCAACTGAGAGTTCTAATTGTGGCAGGTCGGTGACTCTGACCACTGAGCCACCTGACCACCGAGGAATATTTGAGGTTGACTTAAGATTAAAATTTCTTCTTGCTTCTCGTTTGTAGCTCAAAATTTCCTGGAAATATCTTGAAGATACTTTGATGCCAATGCCAATATCAAGGTCAGTTCATTTACGCATTCAATTACTGTCGCCTGTTATGCAAGTGTATCTAATTAAGTTCCTTTGTGTTGTATAACATATCGTAACAGTATCGAATCAATTAACTATTTGACATGATCCATAAATGGTATATAAGGATCGTCAGTCGAGCTTCCCCTTCAGTCAAAATGAAGCTCACTTTGATAATAGTTTGCATTCTTCTAATTGTTTACTCTCCTACCAGAAAGTCGGGCAAAAATGAGAGTCCTGATCCCCATATGGACTAAAGCAGGTCTTGGAATTAGAGCTGAAGCCAGGAGAAATTGGATGCAAATTAGTTTGAAATCGAGGAGGATTGGAAGAAACTTCCGAATAAAATGTGAAAATAACTATAACATTTTTTTAAAGTAAATGTTTCCAATAAAATATCAAAATTTAAATGCTAAAACAATTTAAAATAAAACACATCCAGTAAAAAAATGCCTTGTTTTAACTAATCTGCAGCATTTTCCGAACTGCAAATAAAAATAAATAATTATGAATTTATTAATTGAATGTTCTGCGGGGTCAATTCAATATAGCAGACTTTTGTGAGATTCATTTGAGATCTTTTTACACCTCTTTAAATCCGCTTTAATCTTGATTCCTATGTTAAATTGAATTTAGTTATGCAAGTGTGTTTAATTGCCTTGGTGTTGTATAACATGTCGTAACAGTATCGAATCAATCTTTCATTTACGTGGTCCACAAATGGTATATAAGGATCGTCAGTCGAGTTTCCGCTTCAGTAAAAATGAAGTTCACTTTGGCAATAGTTTGCATTCTTCTTATTGCTTACACTCCTCCCAAAAAAATAATTCTCTTAAGGGAATAAAGCAGCTCTTGGAATTGAGAACTGAAGCCTGGAGAAATTGGATGCAAATTAGTTTAAAATCGAGGAGGATTGGAAAGAAATTTTCGAATAAAATGGAACATTATTAAAAAATATTAAAAAAAAAGAAACATGATTTATATAAAATATTAAAATTTAAATGCTTTAACAATTTAAAATAAAACACATCCAATAAAAAAACTGCGTTGTTTTTAACGAATCTATAGCATTTTTTCAAACTTCGAAGAAAAATAAATAATAAAGGAGCAACGTTTTAGATTTAAAAAAAAACCAAGTCTAAAAATTGAAAAGCTCGCACTAAATTTTTGAACTTATGAGGGTTAAATGGAGAAATTTTTTGGGGTGATCTAAGCAAACGTGTGAAGCATAAAATGAACTTCATTCATGAGATTCATTTGAGATCTTTTTAAATGCCAAAAAGCACTTGAGATTCCTTTCCTTCTGACTGTTGCCCTTTTAAGCTTCTTTGCTATGTTAAATTGAATTTAGTTATGCAAGTGTGTCTAATTACCTTGCTGTTGTATAACAGTATCGAATCAATCTTTCATTTACATGGTCCATAAATGGTATATAAGGATCGTCAGTCGAGTTTCCCCTTCAGTAAAAATGAAGTTCACTTTGGCAATAGTTGGAAGTCTGGCCGCCAGAGGACAAGCATGGTATGGGGCTTTTGGGGGTCCAGCTGTCCTTAAGGACTAAAGCAGCTCTCGAAACATAAAAAACATCCAATAAATAAATAAATACAATACATTGTCTATAACTGCATTTGAACATTTTCTTGAACTACTCGTATTGATTTTAGCATAAGGAATAAATAAAAAAATTTTAAAACTCGCACTAAATTTACGAGAGTTCAATTGTGAAATATTATTATTTTTTTTTTTTTTAACTCTATTATTATTATATTTAGAATCTGTCCCCTTGTGGTTAATCACTGAATTGCATGGCTTTTTCCTTTACCGGTTTAATTATTTCATTTTGGCATTTTGGGGAATCGATCCTCAGTTTTTCCAACTGAGAGTTCTAATTGTGGCAGGTCGGTGACTCTGACCACTGAGCCACCTGACCACCGAGGAATATTTGAGGTTGACTTAAGATTAAAATTTCTTCTTGCTTCTCGTTTTGTAGCTCAAAATTTCCTGGAAATATCTTGAAGATACTTTGATGCCAATGCCAATATCAAGGTCAGTTCATTTACGCATTCAATTACTGTCGCCTGTTATGCAAGTGTATCTAATTAAGTTCCTTTGTGTTGTATAACATATCGTAACAGTATCGAATCAATTAACTATTTGACATGATCCATAAATGGTATATAAGGATCGTCAGTCGAGCTTCCCCTTCAGTCAAAATGAAGCTCACTTTGATAATAGTTTGCATTCTTCTAATTGTTTACTCTCCTACCAGAAAGTCGGGCAAAAATTAGAGTCCTGATCCCCATATGGACTAAAGCAGGTCTTGGAATTAGAGCTGAAGCCAGGAGAAATTGGATGCAAATTAGCTTAAAATCGAGGAGGATTGGAAAGAAACTTTTGAATAAAATGTGAAAATAACTATAACATTTTTTTAAAGTAAATGTTTCCAATAAAATATAAAAATTTAAATGCTAAAACAATTTAAAATAAAACACATCCAGTAAAAAAATGCCTTGTTTTAACTAATCTGCAGCATTTTCCGAACTGCAAATAAAAATAAATAATTATGAATTTATTAATTGAATGTTCTGCGGGGTCAATTCTATATACTCGTAGCAGGCTTTTGTGAGATTCATTTGAGATCTTTTTACACCTCTTTAAATCCGCTTTAAACTTGATTCCTATGTTAAATTGAATTTAGTTATGCAAGTGTGTTTAATTGCCTTGGTGTTGTATAACATATCGTAACAGTATCGAATCCATCTTTCATTTACATGGTCCATAAATGGTATATATAGATCGTCAGTCGAGCTTCCCCTTCAGTCAAAATGAAGTTCACTTTGATAATAGTTTGCATTCTTCTTATTGTTTACACTCCTCCCAAAAAACTAATTCTCTTAAGGGAATAAAGCAGCTCTTGGAATTGAGAACTGAAGCCAGGAGAAATTGGATGCAAATTAGTTTAAAATCATGGAGGATTGGAAAGAAACTTCCAAATAAAATGTGAAAACGACTACACAAGCATCTTTTTAAAAATAAATGTTTCAAATATTATATAAAAATTGAAATGCTTAAACAATTTAAAATAAAACACATCCAGTAAAAAAATGCCTTGTCTTTAACTAATCTGCAGCATTTTCCGAGCTGCAAATAAAAATAAATAATTATGAATTTATTAATTGAGTATTGCGCATACGCCGCGTGGGTCAATTGAAATGTTCTGCGGGGTCAATTCTATATAGCAGGCTTTTGTGAGATTCATTTGAGATCTTTTTACACCTCTTTAAATCCGCTTTAAACTTGATTCCTATGTTAAATTGAATTTAGTTATGCAAGTGTGTTTAATTGCCTTTGTTTTGTATAACATGTCGTAACAGTATCGAATCAATCTTTCATTTACATGGTCCACAAATGGTATATAAGGATCGTCAGTCGAGCTTCCCCTTCAGTCAAAATGAAGCTCACCTCGATAATAGTTTGCATTCTTCTTATTGTTTACACTCCTCCTAGAAAGAAATTCCCCAGAAATGAAGCAGCTCTTGGAATTGAGAACTGAAGCCAGGAGAAATTGGATGCAAAGTAGTTTAAAGTCGAGGAGGATTGGAAAGAAACTTTCGAATAAAATGTGAAAACGACTAAACTTTTATGAAGATTTCTTATATCTTTAAATTTAAATGCTAAAACAATTCAAAATAAAGCAGATCCAATAAAAGACAAGTGCCTTATCTTTAACTAATCTTTTGCATAAACTTGAACTTATCGTATTTATTTATTTATTTTCGAACAGCGAGTACACATAAATAATTAAGGAGAATCGTTCTAGATTTACATTTTGAAAAGTTTGCACTAAATTTATGAACTTATGAGGGTTAAATGGAGGAATATTTTAGGGTGATTAAAGCAAACGTATGTGGCATAAAATTTACTTTTTTCATGAGATTCATTTGAGATCTTTATAAATGTCAAGAAGGCAATCGAGATACTTTTCGCTCTGACTGTTGCCCTTTAAATCTTGATTCCTATGACGAAAAGAATTAAGTTATGCTATGCATCTAATTACCTTTATATTGCAATAATTTTACATGGTCCACAAATGGTATATAAGGATCGTCAGTCGAGTTTCCCTCTTCAGTAAAAATGCAGTTCACTTTGGCAATAGTTATCAGTCTTCTTGCTATGGCTCTGCCTAGTAACTTTACCAAATTTGGGAGTCCAGCTGTCCTTAAGGACTAAAGCAGCTCACGGAATTTAGAGCTGAAGCCAGGAGAAATTGGATCCAAATTGGTTGAAAATCAAGGAAGTTGGGAAGACACTTCCGAATAAAATGTGAAAACTACTAAACTTTTATGAAGATTTCTTATAAAATCTTTAAATTTAAATGCCAAAACATTTCAAAATAAAGCAGATCCAATAAAAGACAAGTGCCTTATCTTTAACTAATCAACTTGCATAAACTTGAACTTATCGTAATTATTTATTTATTTTCGAACAGCGAATACATATAAATAATTAAGGAGAATCGTTCTAGATTTACATTTTGAAAAGTTTGCACTAAATTTATGAACTTATGAGGGTTAAATGGAGGAATATTTTAGGGTGATTTAAGCAAACGTGTGTGGCATAAAATTGACTTTTTTCATGAGATTCATTTGAGATCTTTATAAATGTCAAGAAGGCAATCGAGATACTTTTCGCTCTGACTGTTGCCCTTTAAATCTTGATTCCTATGACGAAAAGAATTAAGTTATGCTATGCATCTAATTACCTTTATATTGCAATAATTTTACATGGTCCACAAATGGTATATAAGGATCGTCAGTCGAGTTTCCCTCTTCAGTAAAAATGCAGTTCACTTTGGTAATAGTTAGCTGTCT
>JBAMBK010001459.1:0-38673 GCA_037043435.1 Drosophila suboccidentalis
GATAAGTGAAATAATAAATGAAAAATTAATTAACCAAACCAACCAATTGTTCCCAACTAAAACCTCTCTTGTGCTTTACTGGTATACAGATATTAATACAAAACCAAATTGACGAAAAAGCCAATTTGATTTTATAGGTCATTTAGTACAAAAATATTTGCCATTCATGCTTTTGTTTTATAATAAGAAACTAATACCACAATGTTTTTTATTTACTCGTTGTTTAGTGCTATAAACATTGATATTACTTATCACTGCGGACGGCAGTCCGCGCTAGTGACGAAAGCAGCACGAAGGGTGCGAAAGGCGAAGTGTCAACCATTTTTTTTTTAATAATTCATGTGTAAAATTTAATATTATTCGTCACAAAATTGGATATCAGAAATTTTGGGGCATGAAAATGCTTTCGTCACTAGACTTTTACCTCGTAAACTGGTTTTCTTATAAGATAATTTATGTCACTAAAGAGATGATAGCTAACCCGATTTCTTATTAACATTTATTCCACATTCTAAAAAAATTATAAAAAATATATCATACTAATTAATTAGTACTAATTAGTAATTATATTAATTTAAGGACTTTAGATATTTCGATATTTCGTTAAACAATTGTTTGCGCTATTTAGTGGCATTGATAATTTGTTGTCATTTCTCAGAGTACACTTACTGCCGTGAGTACTCGTACAATTATTGCTGCCACAGCTACGCTTGCTTACAGTTTTAGAGTTTTTGACGGCACTCCCAGCTTATGGCTAAGTATAACAACGACCCATATCCCAATTGAAGCCGCTGTCAGTCTACGGTTAATCATCGCTTAAGCACAGCATGGGACTGGGACAGGGACTGGGACTGGGATTGGGGAGCTCAAGTTGAGCGTAAGGATGCGATGCATTTAAGCTTTTGAGGGGAACAATTAACTTATGCGCAAACAATAACGCCAAAGAATGCACGCTGACAGGAACCAGCTACCACGGCTACCACGGCCACCGCATCCTGCTAAGCAGAGGGAGGGAATCAGGACAGGGGAGTGGAGAGTGAAGAAGAGAGCAGGATAGGGAGGGAAGTGGCGGCATGATCCAGCAATAATCCTTCTTTTGTCAGCAAATTTATTGCACACAAACAAACAGGCCGCCCAAAAGGATATACTCGATATAAACTGGAGGATGGATGTGGTTTGAAGATGGGCGAACGACTTTGACAATATATATACATACATATATTTTTATTGCGAAATCTGCAAAAGGCAAATAAAAGATTTGACACTCGAATTGCTTTTGACTGCAGACTTGAAATTTTGTTGTTTGTTGCCAAGGAGAAGACGAGACATCGATGGAGGACAACTGAGATTGAGACAATGGCATTGGTCTTTGGTATCCACTAATTTGTGCCCAGGTCCCTTTTTTTAACTTGGCTATTGTCAATAGGCACCTGCAATCGCAAAGGCAAATATGCACTTCAATGGATACACAAGCAATTGTTATTGTTGTTGTTGTTGTTGTCGGTGAGGTTTAATGGCAGCTCTTCTTATGTCATTATTAAATCTTTGAAGTATCTGCTGAATGAACAACAGCAACACACACTTGAATACTTGAGTGACGCTCAATTTGATGGACGAGTAGGAATCAAATCAACCCTCGAATGGCAAAAATCACAGCAGGCAGGCAAAAAATTGCACAACTGCAGCCAGGAGCTCAACAACAACAACAGCAGCAACAGCAGCAACAACAACATCAGCAACAACCTCAGCCTCAACCACATGGAGTAGAGCTCAACTCGGCTCAATTTCTGGGCTACAAATCGCTTCAACCTGCCTGCACGGGCAAAACAAGTGGCAAAGCATAACAAAGGACTCCAAGCTGGAATATTTTACGCTCGATTTATCCGCTTTCAAGGAATGAGAGAGGGGCGTGAGGCAGTGGCAGTGGCAGTGGCAGCAGCAAGTGGCAGGCAGTGTTTCGAGACTCATTTCATTCATTTGTTCATTTGTTGACGATGCTGACGATGACGATGATGATGATTCTGGTGCGCTTAAGCCTCTTGTTTGGCGGCAATAAAAATCGAGCTGAACCCACCCCAAAGAAGGACTCTAACTGCACACACAGGATGTCAATTTCTCAATTCATAAATAAAACGCAAAGTCCTTTGAATGTGTCAGCACAAGTGTGGAAATTACAACCATTCCCATGGATGGGCAATCGACGATTGTTTTTTGGATTGGAGTGGGCGCGTGGTACATTTGATTGCACTGTTGTGTTATTGTTGTTTATTTGCCAGTGTGTGTGTGTGTGTGTGTGTAGAACCGCTGCCGCCTAAACCGCACGTTCCTGTCGACGAACCGCCAAATAAGCCAAAGGATTTTCGCCTCCTGCCTTGCCTGCCAGCCTGTGGAAGGGCTTGAGTTTTGGATTGCTTTGCATGCTCGCAGGCACACTTGGATCGCATTAAGTTGATTTATTATGCAGCGAAGAATTCAATTAAGTAGGATGATTGTCACTTGTCCGTATGCCACGATACACACACATCGACATCAACATCAACATCGGCAGAATCTCGCACTCTTCATCACTTTTTATTATGTCTTTTGCTGGCAAACTTGTTTAATTTGTGGGGCGTGATTATTTGGACAGTTGTTAATAGTTGGCAGTGATCTCTTGGCTGCCACAGCCAGCCACAGATAATCATTTATTTGTTTTGACTGATGCCGGGATTAGGAGCAAAAGTCAAACGGAAAGGCATTTAACTTATTTGTTCTAGACTCAAGCAATAAAGTTGACTTAAGTCTGGAAAATAGTGAAAATCATTGAAAATAAAAGATTAATTTATTAAGTTAGATACTTATTAATTAATAGGGGGAGCCTGCTAGTTAGTTAGATACTTAAAGAGTTTGAAATATTTAATTAAATATTCTTATGAGCTTAAAAAATCTGGAAAAAATTTAAAACAATTGATAACTTAAAATAATTGTTTTGATTAAAAATTGCAGAGGAGTTCGAGACAGAACTTATCTATTAAAATTATGATTATAATAAGCATTAATTAGTTTGGAAGTTACATTTATTTTTTATTTATACAGGCATGCCACATAAATCTCTTTCACTTGAATTTCACGTCAATTTCATTTCTCCGTGCCACAGTCCAATCACCAAAACAATTTTGGGTGAGACGAAATCATCGCTCAATTCGCTGGCATCCGATGCCATGAGAATAATGTCACATTTTTTGTCCGAATTTTTGAATTTAGAGTTGTCTAGTAGTTTGTATTGTTTGCCGCGCCAATAACTTTTAAATTTTTTTAAGCTATACAATATCAATTATTATATAAATAAATTGAATTATATAAATTCAATAAGAAATAAAATAAAAATTTTATATTTTGCAATGATAAATTTAAAAAGTTTGCTAAACAAACCCTTGGGAAATTTAATCTGAGAAGGGGCCAACCCTAGCAGCCTAGTACGAAAAGGTTGATGAACATGCTTAAAAACCTAAATCACACGAATTTCTGTAGCACGGAGAAATTTTCGAAGTGGAATTGCTTTTTTCTGAAATCACTTTCACTAGTGTTTTTTGTGGCATACCTGATAATATGAAAAATTGTATTTATAAATCTAGCTTCCTTTGACATAATACCTCGAATAATTTATAATTATATTATTATTTATATTATAGAATTTATGCGGTGTTTTTAGCTGTCGCAATCTTGGAATAAGATTGAAAGTATACCTGACTATATATTCAATAATAAAAAAAAATAATATATAATACGTAATATGTAATGCATAATATTTAATCCGGTTATCAAACAGACAATAAAGATAATTAAAAGTATTTGATGAACAAAAATCTAAATAAATTGAAATGAATATTACATGTCGAAAAGAAATCATATTTTTCAGCTAAGACCAAGGTAATTAATTGTATATAATTACACCTAAATAGATCAAGAGTTTCCCTAGAAATTTGTTAAATTGATATTGCGTACATTCCAATGAGTTTTCAATGTATTTTATTTATAGATTGACTGCATGAGATGTAACTGGAAATGGGTGGAAAGCGTATAAAAACAAAGATATACTTTTTAAATTAAAAAAAATGAATTTAAAATAAACACTTAGTATTTCATAAATTAATATAAGCAGAATTAAATCAATAGTAAAATGTTGGCTATAAGCAACATATAAAAAAACAGTTCCCTTTCCAAGCTGTTAAATTGCAACCACTTGAAAAGAGTGTAAAAACTTAAGTGTAACCATAATAACAAGAGGAAGGATGTCAAGTTATCGCGAGTTGTGGAGACGCCTAATAACTTCTGGTGCGACACGTGTCGGACGTGCGCCGTTTAACGGGTGTTGGGTAATTCACACTTCCTGCCAGGACAACGGACAACAGGAGGCTGCAGGATATTGTATGTAATGCCCCGCTGGAATTTCATTAAATAATCGTTAGTGTAAATCAATTTGTTAGATCAAAGTACGGCCTTTGAATGAATGGGCGACATGGCGACAAATGAAAAGAAAATATGTGCCATGATAATGTTGATGGAGCGAGTACGAGTACGATGTATTACCAATTTGGCAGCAAATATTTGCCAGCATCGATGACGAAATTACAAAACATTAACACGTGCGTGCGAACCGCGAGCCTTGAAGTGTGAACACGTGCCAGTATCAAGGACTATCAGTGTCCAAAATCAACAATATTGAACGCAATATAAATAAGATATAGATAAAAAGGATATAGCTATGTTGGAGAGGGTTAACTTGGCTCCCAAGTGGTACTGATTGAATCAAAAAGCCCCAAATGTGATGGGCAGCACATGGAATTACAATTTGTATTTCTATCTGTCTGTGTTTTCACATCCGAAATCCATCAAAAGCTTCATTGCCGTAATCGCATTAGGTCTTTAGACTTATCCAGTAAATAAAATGTTTTCGTCATGGTTTTACGCAAGGACATCCCATTCAATTGTCCTGTCGAATGGATGCTGTGAAAAGTACAAGCGTTTGAAATTTAATTTAACGCATTTACATGCGGCTTAAGATTTGAGATTCAGCTTCAGCATCAGCATCAGCTATGGAATCGGCTTCAGGGCATGGTAAACAAATCAAATATATTTAGGAGTAGAAACTCAAACAAAGGGATGCGACGAACATCCAAATGAAATTTGCTTTTCGGCAGGCAACGCACTTGATAAAAAAAAAGCGATGATGATGATGATGGCCAGGTTCAGTTCAGTTCCAGGTTCATCATCTGCATCTGCGACCCTGCGCACATGCTGCCTGAAGGTTGCAGGGTGCGAAGTGGGTGGGTGGTGCTATTGCCTGTCCTCCTGTCCCTGCCCTCCTGCCTTGTCCTTGGTGGTTGTTGGCAGCGAGTTAAAAACTCAATATTTGAATAACTTACTACCGTGCGAGTGAACTTTTTGAGGCGCACTCGAGTTAAGGGCAGCAGAGGTTCAGTTTCAGTTTGGATTCACTTCGGGTCCGGTGCTTAAGCTTCCTGTGTGTGTGTGTGCAAAAGGACAATTATTTGTTTATGCGTTGTCATTTAAATTGAGTTCTAATGTTGACAGCATATCAACAAATCCCATGCCAGCGTAAAATTGACCGAAAAACTGCGCTCGCCTCGAATGTTTGTATGCAGTTGTGATTACAAACAGTTGCAGATACATTTACAGATACAAATTGCGAGATACAAGTGCGCACTTCAACAAGGGGGAAACAGAAGAAATGAGGCAGGACCAATGACATTTATGTGGGCACCATTATTTGCTCTATCACGTCCACAAATGGAAAGTTATGAGCCCATTAGATCCGTAGTAAACACAAATATCCATAATCCATACCACGGGGCATTCCATTCCCCAGCCAGAGTTCCATTCACAGTTCAGTTTATCCTTAAACGACAAGGACTCGTACACATGTACGCGTAATTGTTTGTTGATGTCCTCAACTGTCGTGAGAATATTCAGTTGGTGCTTTTACGTTTCCATTTTCATTTCCATTTCTCTTGTTTTGTTTTACTTCGTTTTCATGTGCGCTTAAACTGCCTGTTGCCTCTTTTAGTTTAGTTCAAATACTTTCAAGTTTCTTGGACCGTTAAAGTTCCAAGTGCTTGGAATATAACATTGAGCTTATGTTTTTTGTATTTCCTCAATACTACGCAGTTACAACATACATATATAGGATTTAGTAAAAATACAAAAATGGTCATACCAAGTACTAACTTTTGTTGTTTGATCAAAAATTTAGTTTTAATAATGTAATTTCTGTTTTTAATTACTATAAAATATTGAAAAAATAAATGAAGTCATATTTTATAAGTTAAAGCAACAGACTAACAACCAGCGTTTAAATAATTTTCATATCTCTTTTGGGCTTAGAATTTATAGATGCCTCAACTTTTTTAAAGGTGCTGGTTGAAATAAGCTGTGAGCCACTGTACATAAAATATTTATAAAACAGATACATAAATGTATAAGACATCATTGTCACAAAAAATAAGTTGCTCTACATTTTTTTACTGATCAATTTATCTGTTTTTCTTTTCTATTCAAGATAAAATGGAAACTGTAAATTACAGTACATTTACATTTGTCAAATCAGTTGAAAATATTCCACACGAGTGTTTGCAATGGAGAAAACGATACTTTTATCTCATTTGGATATTTTTATTTAAAACTTATGCATACCTTAGAATAATATAAAAAAATTGTACATTATGTATTGAGTTGAAGTCCCTACCTAGGCAAAATAAAAATACATTAGTTAAAAAAAAAATTAGCGAATTTATATTAAATATTGTGTAAATATAATCAAAATTGAAGCTAAGCTAAATGAAAGTCCTTGCCAAAAAATTAAGGTGAATATTAAAGAATGTTGTTGAAGTGGCAGCAATATTCAAATATATAACGAGTATAACGGTCTTTTGCCAGCTGAAGTGTTTTTGCGCAAAAACTGTAATTCTTATTCATTTCCAGGACGCACTCAGAAGTGGCTGCTAAACGATTATTAGCAATTTGATATAACTGCATGTAAGTACAACACGAGAACAAGTCAACAACGGATCCACACACACACACAAACACATCCTTTCCAGCATACATACAACATACACGTGTAGCTACTTACATAAGAGCACAGCGCGATGCTTACGGTGTTTGTGTGTGTGTGTGTGTGTGTGACAGCAAACAATACAAAAATCACTTCAGTTAACTAAATCGTCGCAACAACCATGCGCCGACTGCGACGCAGCGCACACAGTCACTATACATATATGGGATGCTTCAAAAACGAGAGAAGAGAACAGAACAGTCAAGAACGCTCTCCCTCTCTTTTACGCAAACACACACACACGCTGACAGCGGCCATTGCAAAAGGCGTGCCAGCAGCGAGCCAATCAGCGCTCAGCTCTGCCATGTGACAGCAGCAGAGACAGCATGCAGCAGCGACGTCGGCAGCGCAGCTGTCGCGAGAGCAGGGAGACAAGCAATTTGTGTGGGATGAAGCCAGAGGCCGCCATTTGCCGCTGCCGCTGCCGCTGCGGATGCGTGCAGCGCTGAAAGTTAAGCTCATTGCCATATTTTTGCTTTTTGCTTTTTGTTTTTCACTTTTGCTCCTGAATGCTGATGCTGTTTCTCTTTTGAATTTACTTTACTAACAAAACATGACTGTTGGGAGGCAAAAAGGAAATTGTTTTATCAAATGGGTTTCCTTACGCTTTTTTATTATGAAATTAATTTTCAACATCGTTTCGACGTTCGTTCGTCCTTCCCTTTCTTCTCGTTTCTTGGTTCTATCTCATCATGCCACACGTATCCTATAAAGTAAGTAATTCCCGCACTTTGAACGTCTCTTCTGTTTACACTACATTTCTGCATTTTGCCTGTTCACATTTCTGGTCCTTTAGAGTTATTAATGGAACTGTTTGCATAGCTTTGTTGCCCAGTGTTTAGCCCGTCTCCCTTTCCTGTTTTTTACTCGCATTTAAATGCAAATCTTGATTATGCGTTTAAGTTCTGCAGACAAATTAAATTCATTTGCATAGCGTCTGACTGAAAACGAATTCTTGTAATTATTACGATCCCAACACATATATCCTTACCACTAGTTGCAGGCACTGTGGCACATATGTATGTGGTTCTTTTTGTATATACACATACTATATGAAAACAGAGGAAACGGCTAAAATCGATGGGCATTTGCCCAAGCACTTGATGGGCTTCCATTTACGGAGTGCTGAGTTTTTGCATTGTGTAAATCGCGTACACAAATTAATATTGTAAGATTGGCCAATAAAGATGCCGGCAACTGGACACCGTCTTTACCTATATGTGGTCAGAATGTTATGACTATATATATATACATATATAGTACATATGTGTGCGTTTGTGTGCGTGTGTTTATGTTACGTCACAAATGCCAAGTTACCGCAACGAACAGCGAAAGTTACTCAATGCAATTGAAGCCAATGTGAAATCGATAACACTGCACAACATGCAATGAGTTCTTGAGCAAAACAACAATTTCTCCTTTAAGCATAATCATTCTCTTTACTCTCTATGATGTTCCTATTCTACTTAACTTACACTAAAACGTAACACTATAACCAAACCATGTTGGACAGTGTAATCGATACGAAAATCAGACTCAAAATAGAATGACCACTAAGTCAGTTAGCAAGAATGCCAGACAGCTAATTGTAAAATCAGTTTAGGCGCGATTTTCAATGGGCTCACTGCTGAAAGCTCACAACTAAAAATTATAAAAAAATAAGAAAAAACATAAAAGTTATTCAAATTTGTTGTTTAATGTTTAACGCTTGACTTGAAAAATAAATAAATTTACCTATTAATTATGGTTCAATACCAAGGGAATTCCGGTGCCGGCGGCGGTGGCGGTCAGTAAACCACAAACTTGCAAGCCAATCTAATTATATAGCTTGTAATCTGGCATTGAACATAAATATGTTTATAACCTAATTTGTGCATGTTTAACTAATTAAGTGAGACCTACAAATAATTGTGTAAAGACATCAAGTGAAGCACCAACCGAATACCTTCAGAAGTTACTCGAAGGATTATTTAAATGGATTAGAGAAATGTGAAAATATCAAGAGACTTATATGTACATAAAACAATAAAGATATTTCGCGTTTTTCTAGAAAACAATTAAAATTAAAAGTGGTTGTAAAAACACAATTCAAACGTTTGACTTGTAAATTCGCTAAGTCGAAAATCAAACGAACTTCAAAATTTCATAACTTTGCCAAAACTAAACAGAATTTCAGGCGGAATGTCATTTTGATCAAAATTTGACCTCCGAATTCATTCTGCAATTACTTAATTTAATTAAATTAATTATATTTATAATTAAAATGTAATTAGTTTCGTTAAAGGTGTGACTAACTTTAAATTTTGTCAAAACTTACCCGATTTTCTCTAAATTCATTTAGCATATTATTAATTTTGTTAAACTAAGTTTTTGCTTGAATTTATGCATAGATTTTAAGCAACTTAAGTTTTCCTTCCCTGAACTTTTTCAAAAATTCAAAATTTTAAATCTCAATTCTTAGCATTCAAACAACTCCTATCTTTACTAAATTAAATTAACTCTGCAAATGGGCTTCGAGTTTTGTCCATAGGAAAATAATAGAAAAATATTTTACACAGTTTATTTTAATAAGTTTTGCATATGGGTATTTCCAGGATCGAGAACGCAACATTTGCACGTCTTTAAATGAAAAAAAAAATGGCAAAAATTGACATTTTCAAAAATGTTTTCTCACGTGTTTAATGCGTTTTATAAACATTTTTTTTATTATAAAAGACAAGCTTTAAAGAGCTGTCGTTTTCGAATTATTTATAGAGAACAATGCAACGCGAACGCGACGTGCAGAAGTCATGTTTGACTTCACAAATGTGAAAGTCTTTGAAATGTGGCGAGAAATTTGGATAAAAATACTCTTAAACCATAATAAAATAATGTAGTTTTCCATTTTAGAGATAATTTTGATATGTTACTATCATTTTTTTAATTTACAAGTTTTGTTAGTAATTTGTAATGCGACATCGCGAACGTAACAAGATTTCCACCTAGTTTGTGCCAAGAATTTGTTCATCAAATTTTATTCAATATATTGAAAACAGCTTTTAAAACTTGTTTTAAATTAATCTTTCAATATATTTCTATATATTAAAATGGTTTATGTTACAATCTTACTCCCGGACTTAGTGTAATCGATGAAATACAAACGGTCCATTTTGGCAGAAAATTTTAAAAAAAAATGGGCAAAAATACATTTTTGGAAGATAATTTCAGAAGATGTGAGTTTTTGATCAATTTTACGTTTTTGGGCAAGGTGGGCCTTTTTCTGGAAATGCCTAGTGCACTCGAAAAAACGTGAACCATTAATGGAATAGTAAAATTTGGGGAAACTATTATTATAATTTTTATAATGTGACACTGTCTGTTAGTTTTTAAATCAAAACAGATTTGAAGGAAAAAACAAATGACGAGGATTTATTTCAAAAGATTTCTTATGAATTCAAATGATTGAAGTTGAAGTATACTTCTGTATTCACAGTGTACTCGCGAAAACGTGAACTAATTAAAACGAAGGGCTTACAATATGGAATTTCCATAGTTTCGATAGAGCACTGTATATCAAAAAATGTATTCTGCATTCAAATATTTATTATTGATTCTTCAAAATAATTTCATTTTAATTCAAGATATCGATTTCTAAGAAACTAAAGTTTTCCTTCCCTTAACGCTTTCGAAAATGTTTCTTTCTCCTTTTTACCATAAAGATATAATAGGGAACATTTTTTATATAGTTTATTTTAATAGGGTATTTCAATTATAATAATTTTATTTTAAGTTTCGTATCCCTTTCACAGAGCACATTCACATGGTGACTCTGGACAAAACGGGCAAGAAATCATTTGGCATTTGTATTGTGCGGGGTGAGGTGAAGGACTCGCCGAATACGAAAACCACGGGAATATTTATAAAGGGCATTGTACCCGACAGTCCTGCGCATCTCTGTGGCAAACTAAAGGTCAGTGGCTGAATCTCGCAGAGACTTTTGCCTAACAGTGTCGCATTCGCATTCGCAATTGAATTCGCAGGTTGGTGATCGGATTCTCTCGCTGAACGGCAAGGATGTGCGGCATTCCACGGAGCAGGCAGTCATCGATCTCATCAAGGAGGCGGACTTTAAGATCGATCTGGAGATACAAACGTTTGACAAGAGCGAAGAGTCGAACAAAACTGATTCACGCAACAATGGATACATGCAGGCCAAGAATAAGTTTAATCAAGGTAGAAACGGGGTATTAACCAGTGATGCCAATTTGGCCTTTTTTCGGATAGTTTTGTCTGGTTTTTAGCTGCATCAGCCGCGATAAATCTTAAACATCTTCTAAAACACTTTCCCAGTACACCAAAGTTCACCTGTTAAAATTGGAGAATGTTGAAAATACGTCAAATACGCCGAATGCAGAAGTAGAAAGGGCTTTTAGCTAAGTTAGTTTGGTAAAAACTAAATTGAGGAACCGGCTAGAAATAGACACGTTAAATGCTAGTTTGACAATAAGGTAAATGTAAATATTATAAAATTTTTTAATTATATGCATATGTACGAGTTTATTTTATCATCGACACTAAACTTGTTGCCAATTAAATAAATTGCCTAAAAATTTTAGGCACCATGGCCGAAGTTCAATGACAAAGAAAATGCCGAAACCAAATCATTGAAGATGCTTTGAAACTTTTAAACTAAAAAAAAAATAGGAAAACAAAGTTTGGCCTGTTTTTCTGTCTATTTTTTTAGCTTTTCAGCTTTATTTTCCCGTTTTCTTTTGCCGTTTTTTTTTATTTTTCCGGAAAATCTTTGGCATCACTGGTATTAACTGTATTAGCCAGTAACTGTTATGACTCTCAACCTTTCCCCCAGAGCAAACACCCAATAACAACAACAACATGGGCAACATGGGAACTACTACTAACAGGCAACCAACTGTACGAAATGATCCCAGGCGCAATCAAACCTTCTCGGCATCGCAGCGCATCAAGCACGTGCCGATGCACTACGACGAGGATGACGAGGACACCCGCGACATGACCGGTCGCATACGCACCGAGGCGGGCTACGAGGTACACAGATCCCACTCCAACACCAACTCCAACTGATTAACTGATTCATTTCCATTTGCAGATTGATCGCGCCTCGGCGGGCAACTGTAAGCTGACCAAGCAGGAAAAGGATCGCGACAAGGATCAGGAGGATGAGTTCGGCTATACGATGGCCAAGATCAACAAGCGCTATAACATGATGAAGGATCTGCGCCGCATCGAGGTGCAGCGACAGGCGAATGTACCGCTGGGCATTGCCCTGGCCGGACACAAGGATCGTCAGAAGATGGCCTGCTTTGTGGCTGGCGTCGATCCCAATGGCATGCTGGCCAATGCGGATGTGAAGCCGGGCGACGAGATTGTCGAGGTCAATGGCAATGTGCTGAAGAATCGCTGCCACTTGAACGCCACCGGCATGTTCAAGAATGTCGAGGGCGAGAAGCTCGTGCTGATCACATCCCGTCGCAAGCCCAATGACGAGGGCATGTGTGTCAAGCCCATCAAGAAGTTCCCAACGGCAGCCGACGAGGCAAGCGCCAAGTGATTCCAATATACATACATTCTTTTCTAAATCCAACTCAATCTTTGCTTGCAGACCAAGTTCTTGTTTGATCAGTTCCCCAAGGCGCGCACGGTGAAGGTGCGCAAGGAGGGATTCTTCGGCATCATGGTCATCTATGGCAAGCACGTGGAGGTCGGCAGTGGCATCTTTGTCTCCGATTTACGCGAGGGCTCCAATGCAGAGGCGGTAAGTTCGGATCTTCTATCTGCAATCTAATCCTGCACCTTTGACATCTTCCAGGCGGGCGTCAAAGTTGGCGACATGCTGCTCGCGATTAACCAAGACGTAACCATCGACTCCAACTACGATGAAGTATGTATTACACCCAATCAAATGATTCAATTTAATCATGATCAACATTTACACAGGCAGCTGGACTGCTGAAAAGGGCAGAGGGCGTGGTGACCATGATACTGCTCACGCTGAAGAGCGAGGACTCCATTCGGGCCGAAAGAGAGGCAGAGGAAAAGAAGAAAGAGGGTAAGCAATGGCGCTCTTCATAAAAAGAAGATTGCTTCACATATTCGTCACTTTTCAGAAGCCAAAAAGGAGGAGGAAAAGCCACAGGAACCCGCAACAGCCGAAATCAAACCAAACAAAAAGATACTCATTGAGGTAAAGGTGGAGAAGAAACCGTTGGGCGTCATCGTCACCGGCGGCAAGAACAACCACGTCAAGGTATGCCCGAAATCAGAGAATTTCCACGTGCTGATTATCGCTCTATATAATCTTCTTTCTTTCTTCAGACTGGTTGTGTCATCACACACATTTATCCCGAGGGCGCCTTTGCGACGGACAATCGCCTGAAGATCTTTGACCACATTTGCGATATCAACGGCAAGGCGGTGCATTGCGAGAGCCTCACCACACTGAAGGTGCATCAACTCTTCCACGTGACCTATGAGAAGAATGTCAACTTTACCGTCTATCGCGCCGATCCACCAGAGCTGGACAAGTTCAGCGTGGAGTTCATGAAGAAGAGCGGCAAGGAGCTGGGCCTCTCGTTGACGCCCAACGAGCGCGGCTGCACCATCTGCGACATCGTATGTACATTGAATCAATCGCCAGCAAGTCATGTACATATTTAGTTACGCTCCCATTTGCATTCGCAGATACAAGGACAGTATCCAGAAATCGATAATAAGCTGCAACGCGGCGACATTATAACCAAATTTAACGGCGACTCACTGGAGGGTTGCACATTCCAGGTGTGCTATGCGCTGTTCAAGGGCGCCAATGGCAAAATATCGATGGAGGTGACGCGACCGAAGCCAACACTACGCACCGAAGCACCCAAATAAGTTGGCGATGCGAGAAACTCATCCACCGTAGAGACCGCAGACGTTTGTTATTCGAGTGCCATGAAATAAAACAATAGAATCGTTAGTCAATTTTAATTTAATAACATCTGGTGTTCCGTTATTGGGTTTATTGTTTTGTTTTTCGTTCTTGACAGGAAACTGCTTAGGCTATAGAGCTTGCATTCGATGCGATACGGGGCCACAGATCAGCGCATTCCTTGGCAACGGGCCCGGTAATGGCCGAGCCCTTCATTTCGCCTTTATTGTTTACAATGACCCCCGCATTGTCTTCAAAGTATATAAACACCCCGTCCCTCCTCCTGAACGGCTTACGCTGCCGAATGACCACGGCAGGCATAACCTAAAAGCAAAGAGAAGAACACGAGTTAGAAATAACAACAATAAAAGTAAATCAATCTTTAAAATATACACTCAATTAAACTTGGTAAACATACAGTCAGCCCAACATTTATTCGTACACTCAGCTTTTATACTTCAACATCTACTCTAGGTCAGGTTTTCGTAGTAAAGTTAAAGTTCTGTATGCAGTTTTATAAGTAGATATTTTAAATGTTAAGAGTGCGAAATAAATCTTGCGCTCAGTGTATGTACACATTATTCGCAAACAACGTGCAACATATCAGCAAGTGGTTGTTGTAATGGATATTTAACAGTGGCAAGCCGTATATGATGCTTTACACATTTTACACTTTTCACATAACTATAACTTTCGGTTGGCAACAACAACTCACCTTCTTTCTCAATTCAGGCTTGCCCTTCTTGACGGTGGCAACAAACATGTCACCGACGCCAGCAGCGGGCAGACGGTTCAGGCGACCGCGAATGCCGTGCACAGCAATAACGTACAGGTTCTTGGCACCTGAAATATACATATATGAATTACCATTTATAACTGCATTTACAATGTTGATTTTGTTGTGTGTGCTGCGCATTACCTGTGTTGTCAGCGCAATTCATAACAGCGCCTACGGGCAAACCCAGCGAGATGCGGAATTTGCCTCCCGCGGTACCACCACGTCCTAAATGACAGAAAACACAAATAATTAGTTAAGCGACCATATTCCATTGTGCACTTCACTATAACGTTATTGTTTTGTGTTGATTTGCACTATTTTACACGATTAATTCAGATTTAATTTATTGAAAAATACCTCTCTTCGACATTTTGCTGCTTGTTCGGAACCGAAAGGAAGTAAAAAGAAAGAGCTGGTTCGGTTACCGAACCGCAGCCAACTTAGCTTGAATTGGTATTGGAACCAGTAGCGTTGCCACACTCGGCTGAAAATGAACAAGTTTTGTTCTTTCACAGCGCTGCCATCAATAATGAATATAAACACTTTATCGATAACCTCAAACAAGTATTCGATAATATTAATTCCTTTATTAGTAATGGTATTCCGGAAAGCGTTTTAGATTTGGTTTAAATTATTTTTAACCAAATCTAAATCAGTTGACGGAACGACTCTTTTTGCACACTGATTAGTTTTAGATTTCGTAAACAGCTGGTCAGCATCCTAATAAGCATTAAATAAATATTTTATTATTTATAAAAACTTTAAATGCATAAGAATTACGTTATCCATATTGATATGACAGCAGAATGTAAGCAAACACCAAATGTCATACAAATAATGAGTTTTAATTTGAAACCAAATCGAAATCAAATCAAAATCACAACGAAATCTGCCTCAGAGCAGATTTCGCGAAATCAATTAGTAAGACCACATTTCCCTGATTTGCTCTGGGCAAACTGAAAATTTTGTATGGAGCAGCTGTGAACAGCTGACTGCGAAATCTAAACCAAATCTAAAACGCTTCCCGGAATACCGGAATAGTAGTAAATCAACTATATATTTATGCTGTACTGTATTTCAATAACTAATTTTTGTTTGCTTTTAATCTCTATATAATTTCTTTTCAATTTGCAAATGTTTTCATTACATTAAATATTTGTTTTGTTTTTAATTATCTATTGTTACTTTTGATGATACATCACGATTTACGTTAAAAAAAAAACTGAATAAAATAAAGTAGTAAAAGAAAGAGTGGCAACACTAGGTTGTACAAAGTCTGGCAGCACTATGTTGTAAATATATGTTCGTACGAAATTTAGTCCGCCGCAGCCAACTTCAAGCAAGCGAAAATATTTTAATGCGCGCAATACTCCGAGCGACATTTGAAAAAAATTGTGAAAAATGGAAGAGAACGGCATGCTGAGTTATGTTAAACAAGTTATACACGCATTGGTAATCTCGACCCCACTGCGCATGAGCGTAGAAAGCTTAAAGCGCGACTATTTCGGCGCAGAAGGATCTCCATTGCCATACGATAAGCTAGGCTTCAAAAATGTGGAAAGCTTTTTGCATTCCATCTCAGACACTGTACTGGTAAGTTTTAAAATATATATTATGCTTGGGTTATAGCTTATATAATATATTCTCTTTCCAATAAGGTAATGGGATGTGGTCCCATGGCAGAAGTGGTGGCTATAAAGCGCGCCAAGTCGGCGCACATTCAAAATTTGGTCAAGAGCCAAAAAAAGCCCAGTGCCAACGCGAGAAATCGAAGCAGACAAAGGTCGAGATTCATGTATCCGACTGAACGATCAAATCTCGTTTTTGTCAATGAGCAACAAAATGCAAATAGGCGATTCAACAATAAGAATACAAATTATAATAATAATCAGAATTATCGAGCACCTCTGCAGTCTGCTGGAAACCGCTTGCCACCCAGAAATGATTATAATAATTTATACGGCCACTGCAACAGGACACACCAGGAGCACCGTGCAAATGGTTTCTCCCAGAAACACAGGACGACTGATTCAATGACAAGCTCGTTCGCCAATCTTAAAATAGTGAACGTCGATGACGATTCCTCCTCGGATGGTTTCCAGATGTACCTTCCCGATGGAGATCGAAGCAAAGTTCAGTCCAATTCACCAGTGGATAATAACAAAAATTTCACGGCGAACAAATCAACATTGGATTCCCCCATTGTTTATGCGTCATCTGGTGATGGGTGTGATGAGGACGCCATTCCGGCTTTTGCTGTGGTAATAAATAATATTATTATCATATATTATGCATACTTAGATTGTGTCTATTTCAGGACGAAAGAGTCTTAAATCTTAAATCTACCAAAAACACAAAGTCCGTCGAGTTGGTCATAGAGAAGCCTCAAGTGGTACCTCCACCTCAACAGCTCACGATGAAACCTTTTGATGATTATCAGTCCTCAGATGAAGGCAGCGATTCGGAAGCCATTCCAGCAGATGCTGTGGTACCAACTAGGAATATCTTAACTGCTAATTTGTTTGAAATCTAAAAGTTGCTCCTTTTTTCTAGGATGACCGTGTGATAGGCGTGGCATATCCAAATGATGCAGTGCGCCTTAATCATCAATTGCCCGGAAGTGATATTCACAAGAAAATGCGTCTTGACAGTCGCATTCAAGTTCAACTTGTGACGGTAGCTTACACTCAATTCCATTTTAGATAAATTACAACTTTAAATTAACATTTATTCACAGGTGGCAAATCCTCTGAGTTTCTACTTTTGGATTCACGATGAAGACTATGATGAATACAGGGCCATGTCCAACAACATGCAGTAGGTTCTTGCATTTAAATCTTATAGAAACAATCAGTATTAACATAACGTAATTATCACAGGAATTTTTACGAGAACATCAACCTGCAAAGATACACTTTCCCAATGTTCCTAATCGTGGCTGGGCATTTGGCTGCCTATAGGGACATTTTGTGGCAGCGTGTCCGAGTTTTAGACATTAAAACTGGCAGCAACAAGGACATTGAGGCAAGTAGGATAAACTATTATTATCATATTTGCTTTATTATTTTGTCAACTTCTGTCTATTCTCAGGTGGAGTTCGTCGACACGGGCGAGCGAAAGTGGGTGAGCCACAGTGAGCTGAAATATCTGGCCAAGGAGTTCGCCACATTGCCGGCTCAATGCTGGTACGGTCGATTAGCGTGTATTGTGCCCAGACAGGGCGCACACTTCTCAGCGGACGCCAGCAACTACTTTTACCAGCTTGTATCCTATCGTCGACTGTATGCCAAAATCGAGAAAATCAATGAGACGGTGAGCTATACACAGTGTATGATAATTATAGAAGAGTTTAATATTTGATTTTGATTTCAGAACAAATCGGTGCATATGATACTTGTTGATCCCGATGCGGAAGCCTGCACAAAGAACATCAACATTGCCCTCATCGAGTCTGGATTGGTTCGCCGCTGCTACAGTCCTTAGATCCTATAATGCTATTAGAGATAATATATTAATTGAATGATTATTATTTATAAGACTGGCTTCTAATTGAATAAGTAAATGAAATGGCCATGTTTTTTGTTTGTTAGGATCTCGTTAATTAACTTTGTTTAGTAGGAAACCATTATGTTTTTGTTTCCAAATAAGCCATTTTTGTTGTATATCATCAAATGAAACAATTAAAATTGTGTTATGTTAAGGCAAACGCTGTCCTTCTGCATTTCTTTTATTTAGTTTACGTATAATAAAATACTAAGTTACATAAATCGTTAAATAATTTTGCTGTCTTTCTCTTGATTTACTTTTTGAAAATAAGACAAACGAAGACACACAAACTACTGTATGTAATTGTAATTGCAAAAAGATCTTGCTCGCAACTAAATATAGTATTGTTTGAAAACAGAATGATGAAATTAAACTTATAATTTGAAATAAATACATTATTTTTTTAAACTGAATCGTTATAACAATTCCCTATAAAAGACAACATTATCTATTAATTGTATGTGTTGTATGTATGTTGGTGTATATAGTCAATGTATGTTGCTTGTTGTTGTTACTGCTGCTGCTGTTGTTGTTGTTGGTAGCCGTTGAAACGACGGCAACCTGAGGTTTCTTTATTTTGTTTTTTAGAGGCTTTTCTACTACGTTGTGTAAGTGTGTGTGTGTGTGTGTGTGTGTTGTGTGTGATAGTGAGTGAAAAACTAATAGTTCAACTACTAATGCATTTCGTTAAATTTACTTTTTTTTCTTCTTAAGTTTTTGTTTAATAATATTGTTGTTGTTGTTCATCTTGTTGTTGCTTTCATATTGCAATGCGTATTTAAATATGCTATATAATCGCAATAATACATAATACTTCATAAAAGCTACGCGCATTAAATTTTCCCTTTTTCTTTTTTTGTTTTTTTTTTTTTGGAATGCATAACGTAACGGTTTTCATTTTATATCATAAGTTTATGCACGTCTTTAAATGTTTAACTACAGGTGTCGCTCTGTGTGAGTTTCTTCTTGTGTTTGTGTGTGTGTGAGTGTGTGTGTGATGTTGTTAGTAGTAGTAGTAGGTCCATAGGACTAACACCTAGGTAGCAATTCAAAAGTCTATTCACTTCGTTATCGTTACAATATCGTGGGCATAAAACTTACATGTAGATTTACTACTTATATTTGTATGTGTGTGTGTGTGTGTGTGTGTTAGTTTGTCAGTGTGTGTGTGTGTGTGTGTTTTCCCTATGGCTGTGTGGGTGTGTATGTGATATCTGTGTGACTGCTTTAACTCTCTGACTGCTGAAGTTAATCGTTTAAGTTATTTATGTACTCATCTTTTTTTTTTTTTGGTTTTTAAATCTTTTTTTTGTTTCGATTCTTATATTAAAGTTCATCACAGTTAGCGGAGCTGAAATTATGAATAATTATTGAGGACATTGTTGTGTAATACGTTTTCTATCTCATTTTTCGTTTTCGTTTTTTTGCATTTTGTATGTTGTCATTTTCTACTAAATCGCAATTGCATATATACTTGTATGTAGACTACCGTAAATTGATTCATCATTTTTTTTAGAGGGTTTTCTTCATTTTTTTTTTTTCTTTACTAATTATTATATACGCATGTGTGTGTGTGTCAGTGTACGTGAGTGTGTGTAACTGTGTCTGCGTTGCTTTTGTAATGTATGAGTGTGTATTGCTATTTGTTGTTGTTTATTATTATAGTTATTATAATTTTTTTTTTTGGGTTTGCAAACCGCTACTCAGATGGTTGCTCGATGCATGATGCCGAATGGCGTGTTGATGGTGTCTCAGTGTCATGGAGTGTTGCCCTCGAATAGAGCCCGAAACTCGCCGCTTCTGGGCCTCGGGAGACCCTCGCGAATCGTTTGCACCGGCTCAGTAATGCTCGACTCTGACCCATGCAGTAAATTCTCTTTGAGATCCATGTCACTACAATATAAATCAAATTTTATTTCAAATTAACATATTTGTTTTTTTTTGTCATTTATCATTTGTACACTCAAAATCATTTTTAAAATCACCATAAATTTTATTTACATACATACATTTATTTACAAGTTTATTTGTTATACGACGACCAAGTCGACAAAAAGTAAATGAAATATTCAAAATTAAACTAAAACTATTATTTAACAAATAAATTATAATAATCTTTGAATTATAAACTGAAAAGAAAAAGAAAAAGTATATGTTTATCTTTAAAAATGACGAATTTCCTCAAATCTTTAAATGATTTTCATGATCCTTGGGCAATGCGTTCTAAATGTAATAATGTTTCTTTAACAAATGGAGGGCAAATTTTCTCAAATTAAGAAAACTTTAAATTAATTTAAATTTAATATTTTTTTTTTAATTTTAGGCCAATTTAAATTTTATGGTGATTTTTTTGTGGGTACAATATATTCACAACTTACTCATCTTTGCAGTCATCGGCCTCAGCGGCCAATGCATTGACCACTGCCGTAATTTGATTTGATTCTGGATTGCTTAATTGTTCATCCTTTTGTTGCATGATATTTGGATTTTTACCGATCTTATTTAGACGCTCGGCAGCCACAGTTTCCATTGTTTTACGCATCAGCGGATACTGGTCCAGAACGCAATTGAAATGATCCACGCTCAATGAGAATAGATTGCAATAGGTTTCAGATCGCACGCTGGCCACACGACGCGCATTGGTCAGCAAACAGATCTCGCCGAAGTAAGATCCATCCGATAATGAGGTGGCAACCTGTTCAATTAAAACATATATAAGCACATAAAAATACCCTGTAAATGTGCTAAAACATACCTCGCCGTTGGCCATGACAATATCCACAACGCCCTCCTGTATGAAGTACATCTTGGTACCGATCGTGCCCTCCTTTATGATAATATCACCTAAAATTCAGAAAATATTTTACATTTAATTTTAGCTTATTTAGAATTGGGTCTTGTTCAAAATACCTGGTTGGAAAACTTCGTATTTCAGTTTGGTAACTACGTCAGAAACAAAATTCGAATCGGCATTAGCAAAAAAAGGCACTGACGCCACGAGGGATCTGCGAATAAATTGCACACATTATATGGTATAGATATGGAATATACAATTTCTTGTTTAATTATGTGATTTGTGTGATTGTTGTTGTTGTTGGTTAAACACTCAGCCTGATGATGTAATGTCTACAGATGCAGAAACTGAAACTGCTGCTGCTGCTTAAGGATTAAGGATTAAGGATCGCCCACCTGCAATTGTAGTTGATGACATCCTCGCGCAATTTCTCGCTCAACTCGCCAAGTATCAACTCTTCATCGAAGAATTTACCCTGGTACCGATGTTCGAAATATTCCGTAATGCGTTGCCGCATATCACGCGGCAATTTGCGATAGGCCATATACTCCTCCACCTGTTTGACCTTCTCGCGGTACTGCCGTCTGCTGGAGTCCAAGCTCTGTATTAAATTGGTCGCATGACCAAGGAACAATGCATAACATGTGGCGCCCGATATCATCGATAGCATCGTCAGCCACATGTCCGTCAGTGACTGTGGTGGAAATCTAAAAAAGAAAAATCAACGAAAGATTTAATTTTTTTTTTTTTTTTTGACTAAAATTATTATTTATAATTATACCCGTTACTTAAAAAGACTATAATTAACGATGTCTATTAACTTCAGCTACCGTCCTGCTTAATCGCAATCAGATCGGACAAATAGTAATGGTAGTAATGGCTGATTTAAGACTTTAAGTTAATCGCCTAAGAGTATGCAACAATTTGTATTTGCAATTCTTAATGCGTGCAATAAATAAGTAAAGGGTATCCTATTGTTTTTGAAAATTCATAACTAATATTTTTACACTGTTTTAAAATCAAATTTAAATACAAATAAAGAAACTAAAATAATCTACATTTAATCACAAAACAAATGTATTTTATTCGAACCCAACCTTTTTTAAATTATATTTTAAATTGAATTAATAACATGTTTTAAAAATAATATATTATTATTCTGTTAATACGATATAAATAGAAGTTTAGTTAACTTTACCTGCCATAACCTATGCACAGCATATGCGACATGGCTTTGAACAATGCCCATGAATACTGTTCCAGCCAATATGATTCCTGAATGACATTAAATTGTTATTTTAAATAAAAGGTTAATTGGAATTCCTTAATATATAAAGTATACCTGTAATTCGTTGATGGATACCCAGGAATTAGATGGAAAACCCTGTAACATTGGCACTAAGAACTGTAGACAACCGCTCCAGTGTCCGATCAAGAGCATCATGCAAATCAAATTGAAGATCCTCATGAACACCGAGGCCATATTGAGGAACTGCAACCAGAGTTATCAATAAGAGTGCACATCAACGAATGCCCAGCACCGTATTGTCTACACATGTGTGTGTGTGTGTGTTTTTGTGTGTATGTATGTGTGTGTCTGTTGTACGTATTCGTGTTTTAGTGTAAGTGTCTTACAATTGTGAGTTTCACATTTAAAATACGACAAACCAAAATATTTTAATTTAACAAGAAGTGAAACCAAAATCAAATTCATTAAAACTTTTCTTTTGTTTTTTGGATTTTGGCTTCCAGGTGATCCGTTGATCATCATCATACAAAAATACGTACAAATAATTGCGTCAAATTTTCCAAAAAAAAACGAAGCAACCAAGAAAATTAAATCAAACCACAGCCAGAGAAAAAAACAATAATCAAAAAAAAAAAAAATGGTAATAATTTGAGAATTGTATGTACTAAAGCAACAGCTGGCAGTTTATACTACTACAGTTATGCCAATAAATATGCAACGCTTGAAGAAAAGTTAGTTTAAGTATAAGCTGGCAGTTTGTTGCCCCGACACAATTTTAGCTGGCTCTAAAAATGCAGATAGAATAAAAATCGCTATCAATCAATTATAGAACTTGATAGTATAGACAGAAAAATATAAATATATACTTAGATAATAATAAAAGTAACTGTAATTGTAATTGTAATTGTATGTGAGAGTCTAGTGTTAGGCAATACAACAGTGTAGTACAACCTGAGAGGCAATCAATCAAACCAGTTTCTACATTGTTTTTGTTTTTTGTTTTGTTTTGTTTTGTTTGTGCAAATCAGCTGCTATTATGGTACAAGTGCTCATCTTAACTTTTGCTCAATTCCAAAATAAGTAAGTACTTAGCATGTATGGAAGTATGATAAATATACATATATTTAAATATGCTCACTAAGCCGTTCAAACGTTCAAATTCAAGTATTTTACAACGAAAAGCATTTTGTTTTGTTTTGTATTTTTTTTTTTTTTTTTCAATTCTCAGTTGTTAGTGCTACGTTTTCTGTACAGAATATTAAAAACAAACTAACAAACGTAACGAAACGGAAACGGAAACGATAAAGTGAAACCAAAATGGAGACAGAGAGAGAGAGAGAGAGAACAAGAAGTACGAGTAGGTGGAGTAAAATTGTTGCATTCAAGTTTTCAAGTATTTTTTTGGACTGTTGTTGTTGCTGTTGTATGTTTATTATGCGTGTTTTTTGTGAGCTAGTAAAAAATACGAGAAGTTGCCTGGATAAATTTGCAATCTTCAATACAGCTCATCGATCGGTGCACGGATTCTTGGCCTTTTCACGCGGTTCACGCGAATCTTGGCTGAAATCTTTTTTTTTTTTTTTTTTTGTACAAGAAAAGAAGAGAACCAACAAAGAACAGAAGAGAACCAAGGATAACAAAAGATACAGAACCCATAACCATAACCATTAAACAAATCAAAAACAAAAAAAGTACGCAAATTAACAAATTTAAACACACAAATTATAAGAGTATTTAATTGGAAAAAGTAGCAGAGTTGTATTAGTTAGATTTACAGTTGTAGTAGAGTAGAGTAGCGTAGAGTAGAGTAGAGTAGAGAGCAATAAAGCGCGCAGCATTAAAATGGCGCCAAAAACAAAAGCAAAAGCATTGATTACGATATCAATCAAACGTGTATTGTTGTTGTTGTTGTTGTGACAGTAGCAAGTATATATATTTATATATTTTATTTATATTTTGTTGCATGTGGCAGATGCGGCAAGTTGTAAGCGGATTTTTTGCATTTGCCCATTAAAGTATGCTATACAAAACGTTCAATTTGTATGTTGTACAGTGTTCGTGTTCGTTGTTCACCACATTTTTAAAAAGCAACATTGCTCACGTTAATGTTGTTGTTGACAGTGTTTTATTATTGTGAACTGAGCAGGTGCAGCATTTTGGCCAAAAAAGCTAAGGCAAAAGCAACGTTCAAACAATTGGCAATCTTTGATTGGCATTTGGTATTTAGGCATGGAAGCGAGACAGAGACAGATAGATTGAGATTGAGAGGGAGAGGTGAATGTGTGTAGCGAGTTGTTGTTGTTGTTTGTTTGTTGTAGTTGTTGTTGTTGTAGTTGCTGCGTTATATACAATTCATCAATTGACTACAATATGGGGCGCTATTTTAACACCATAAAATTGATGTGTTTTTTTTTTTGTATTATTAATTTGGTTTTCTATTGCCGAGTGTTAAAGCAAAAAGCATTGAACAAACTAAGAACTGTCATTATTATATTTTACATGTACATGTGTTGTTTTTGTTGTTTGTCATTCGCATTCGGAATCGCGTTGATTTGACTTTCAAAAAATCATTATTACCCAAGTAATTTCGTCTTGATGCAATTCACAAAAAACCGGGTTCATAACAAAAAGCCAAATATGGTTAACTTACAAATAGTTTAGAAAACAAAACTAAAAAGAGCAAAAGGACTAGGGCTAAAACTAAAACTAATCTTTGACTAAATAGTTAATTGAATCTAGACATGCTCATGCATGAAATCTACTTCTAATCGAAGTAAATCGGACGTGGATCGGACATGATTATATACAGACTCGGAAACAGTTCTATCTAACTAAAAACCCACACCTAGTGAAGTGCATAAGACAAGCTTCGATTTGACCGAAGTACAGATACATACATGATTTTTTTTTTAAAATTCTTATTATTATTATTATGTTTTAAAATCAAGAACATATGTATGTATATCAATCAATCAATATGTATATAAAAAGGCAGTCTTAGAAAATTTACAGAATGTACGAACGAACATTAAAATCAAGCAAACATGATCAACGAACAATCGAACGAACCAACGAACGAACGAACGAAATATGCACTAAAACTCAATTTAATTTTGGTTTAATCATATCTCAAATGTGAGTTATGTTCCACCAATTAATTATACATAATTATAATGTCAATCAATCAAGGCTTTTTGTTTTTGTTTATCAAAATTTGAATTTGTATTTTTTGTTTTTTTTTTAAAGAGTGTTGATTTTTTTTGTTTTGTTTTTTTTTTGATATTTCTTAATAATTTTAAAGATGTTTTTGTTTGTTTTGGTTGTTACCTTGAGAATTAGGTTGCTTTTTGTTAAGCCATCTTTGTCTTTTTTGTGCAGTCTCCCTCTGCGATCAGCACTTTTTTTCTGTAGATTCTGCAGAATCTAAAAACCATATATATACACAGGTATTTTAGGCCCTCATGATTTCTAAGTTTGTTTGTTTGTTTGTTTGTTAATTTAAATATTTTAAAGTTTTGTTGTTTGTTTTTGTTTTGTTTCTTAGTCTGATTTCGATAAGCAAATTTGTTGTTGTTATTGTTTTAAGAATGCGTGGCGTAAATGTCATCCAAATTTTTCAAATTCTATACATATTTGGTTTGTTTTCAAATCTTAAAACAATAAACAGAGTCCAAGTTGAGGTTTCTGTTGTACTTTTAATTTTACTTAAAAATTTTCTTTTCAATATTTTTTGGGTGACGTTGCGCAAAAATGTGTTTAATTTTTTTGGTATTGTAGTTGTTGTTGTGGAGAAAAAGCATTTTTTAACACTTGAAAATGTTTGAAATGTTTCTCAGTTGTGGTACTTCGACTTAGTAGGAAAAAGACTCCAAAGAATTTTTGTACATAGTGCAATGAAAATTTTTACCTTTTGGAGTGCATCAAAAGACAGCAAGAAATCAACAACAAAAGAACATGAAATTCCATAAGAAAACGATATGTTTTAAAGTAAACTTGAAACGAAAGGATCGACCAACTGAATAGAATATACATATGTGAAAGAAAGCAACTTAAAAGAAGATCACTTACTTCCCCGGTTAAAGCAAAGCGGTCGCGATATTGTGAATAATGTACGAATACGAAATTTGGAACGAAACGAATCGCGAGCGAGTTGAAAGATGTTGTGTGTGAGGAGGTGTTGTTGTCATATATATTTCGATTATTGAGATTGTTTGATCTTGTTGTGGCCAGCAAAGAGAGAGGCATTAGAGGAGGAGTTGGACGTGAACATGGACGTGGGCTAAGGAGGCGCAACGCAATCCAACGCAACACAAGTTGAAAAATAACAAATATATTTGGCGGAAAGAGTACAAAATTTACTTTATGGAACATTTACAAAAAACTGGTTGGGCTTTTATTGTACAGCATTGCGGGAAATTTGGACGCATATAAAATCGGTACATATAGTACATTAATAAGTATAGGTAGGTATATAATCAAGATAAACGAAAATCATAAGCACAACGTAAAGAGTGAAATTAAAGATACAGAGTATAAGATCCGTATAACAACTGAATATTATTTGTGTGTTGTAGTTTGAACATTTTGCGCGCCAATAAACTATATATTTTTTTAGCTTTAGCTTTCGATATGTTGTATGAGAGAAGAGTGAGCACTTTGAACTATATAGACAACTCTGACCACTGTTTTTTACTACTGTCGGTACTGTACTAAGCCTAATAAACCCAGACCTAGGCTCTGTTGATCTGTTGTGTAGAAAATGTATTTGCAGCAATGATTATACGTCGATCTTAAGGTCAAACAATTTTGTAGCAAAATCATAACTGATTCGATTCAACGGAAATTTGTTAACTAAACTGAACGAATGGACGAAATTGAAATCGAAATCGAAATTCAATATCAAATATTAAGTATATTATTATTTGTAAATATGAAAAGATAACAAAATATATACATAGACATATAAAATATAGTATATGTATATATTTTCATACAAGTAATGCAAAGAATAATTGTAAAAAGTGTGGACGAAAACTGAACCGTGTACTTACATAGACCTCCTCCCATTGCGATACGTAGCGCACGAGGCGTGAGAGGCGCAGCAGGCGAACTAAGGAAAGTAATTTAGCTAGACGAAGGATGCGCAGAGCGCGTCCCGCATGCAAGATTTGAAAAGAATCAGAGAAATCCTGCAATTTCATAATCTTAATCAAAATGTTGCGTACTGTTTCTTAATTAACAAAATAACTTACTTGATTGAAAATTAAAAATATATAATCTAATGGTATCGACGAAATCAAATCGAGAAAAAACCAGGTTCTTAAATAGTGTTTAGCTATTAGCTTTGGATCCAATATTACTTGTTCAGCGTTGTCTTGTTGCATAATTCCTGTAATTGCAAAAATACAAATTGTTGTTGTTAGACAAACGGAAAACAATTATTTTTGTTTTTTTTTGTTAAATTATCATGATATAGTATTCCACTTAACGTTGAGACGTTTAAGGTTGACTGTTACATTACCTGTTCTAAAATTGACTACAATATCTATTAAAAAAATAGTATCACTTAGGCAGTTGAAGGCAATCCATCGTGTGCTCAGATCATCGTTGAAGAATGATATTGCGACTGGCAGGATAATAAGATTTGCTACTAATAATAAAAGCATGCAAAGGTCCCAGTAAAACCTGTTTATAAAATACAAAATTATTTAAATATAATATAGATAAGTTAAAGTTAAAGTTAAGTTACCTGAATGAACTGCACGGGTGTATGACCCAATGTCCGGAAGTTTTCTGACGTATGCGCTCTTTGACCAAGGCCTTGCGGCTGCCAAATAATTTCATGGCCAGACGATTGTCCGTCGGCTGGAACCATGATTGCAATTGACTTTTTAGGAAATTCGCCGAGACTTTTTCCGAGACTATCGGTATGTTGGGCATTGGCTCCTCTTTCGGAGTGCCGTACAACGACACATCATCAAAGTGTACCTGCAGATTGGTAAAATATGGTAGGCAGACAAACCAAAAATAGCATTTAGTTTTCAACTGATTCACAGCTGCGACAGCTGCCTCGATTATTAAGTCTGAGTCGGAGTTTACTGCCAATTTACTCGAACAGCGTGTAATGAGTGCCCTGTATATGTACTATATATGTAAGTGGTAATTGGCACTAAATGAATGACTAATGAGTGAACATGTAAAGATAATGTCTCTGATCTAAGTTTTATGAAGTGTGATGTATGATTTGTGGAGTTCCCTGTTCTACAAGTATTAAATAAAACCTTAGCTCTTGCCATTTCGGTTCCTTGGTCGCATATTAGCAGTGCCTCATCATCGAAAGCGGTGACCAGTGAGTCGGTGCAGGTGTTTTCAAATGAAATCCGCAAGTCGTTCTCATTCACATTCAATACGGAGCAATATGAGCAGCGTACTGATTCCTCGCTATCGCCGTTCAGCAAACTGAAATGGTATTTAATACATTTTATTTAAAAACAACGTCATTTCATAATCTTGAATATAATCTTTTAATCGATTTGCGGTTAGGCAATTGTTTTGACTAAACAAAAATAAAACAAATTAAGCGATTTTTATTTATTTTATTTTAATTCCTGTTAGACCCTGTACTTAGTTTTTATAATAGTTGAATTTCTAAATATACACAATATACCCTGTACCAGTCTCTATACAAAATTATTTTGTGTTGGTAAAAATTTCATTTAATGATAAATTATGTAACTTTATCCAATATTTGAAATAGGTACCCCGAACAATAACAACTATTTTGTCTGGGTCAAATTTTTCGTTTATGCAAAAAAAAAAATTCAAAATTTAAAATAAATCTTAAAATATTTCAATAAATATACGGGGGTGCCACAGAAATCGCTTTCGCTTGAATTTCAATGGAATTTGTATGAAATTTCTGTGGTACCCCTGATAAATAGAAATGAATTATATACCCTGTACCAGTCTCTATCAAAAATAAATAAATATTAAAATATTTTAATAAATATTGAAATATTTTAATGTTCAATAAATATTGAAATATTCTAATTTTCAATAAATAATGAAATGTTATAAATACAGGGTATATAAAGAACTAACTGAATTTTGTATTTCGTCTAAACAATTACTTGACTCACTGTATTTACACTGCTATACATAAATATGTATAAGGCAAACACAAGTGAAAGTATGTTTATGTTGTGTGTCGGGTATTTTTTTTTTTTTGTATTTTATTCCGTTGTTTAATTGATGCACACGCACTTGATCCGAGCTGTATCCAGATCTCACCTTGCGGTGTTCGGTGATTGTCAAGGTCTTCTCCGGCGACGACGACGACGACAGCGACGCTATCAACAACAACCACAACAACAACACTGTCGCTGATCGTTGCGGAAATGTTGCCCTATTGGCACACGAAATCGCGTGGTGTGTGTGCTCTGATCTCGGATCTCGGATCTCAGCTTGATGGTATGCCTATTGTTTGGCAAAGCACTATTCCAGTTTATAATGTTGCTTTCTTTATGTACTTGGTATTATTATTTATTTATTTGATTTGAATTTATTTTGTTAATCTGCTCACTCCACACACTGTCCTCGATTCCCCTTCGCACTCAATTGAGTGTAGTTTTTAAATGGGGAAAGCTTCGTTTTAATTAAGCCTGATGAAGCTGATTTAATTTAATCTTCACTCGTATTAGACTAATGAATTTAAACCAATTTTATGATTAATTTCTTTGTGATGGAAATACAAAATAAAAATGTGGTAAATCACAACAGGAATCGCTGAGTGGGCAAAAACCACAAGTGCGGACCAAGCATTCTACACAGTTATCACGATCGATGGTATATAAATAATTTATATATAGAGCACACACACACACACACACTCACACACTGCCTATCAAATAACAATATGTATGCAGCGTTATATTATTGTTTAACTCGAACAGTTTTCGGTTTTGATTGCGCTTTTAATTGTGGTTTTGTATACAATTTGCCAGTTGGAAACTTGAAACGTGTTCAAACAGCTGTTTTTTCATTTTCTTAATGTTATCGTTAGTCGTGTTTGTTATGCATAATAAATAAATACTATATCACTTGAAGCACCAAGTTCTGACTCCGTATATACTGTAATTTATCTCTTGCAAGTTATTTACAAGCGCGCTAACCGAGCGCAACTATTTAGCGGCGACTATCGAAATGCGCGCGGCCAACGAACGCCGGCAAACACTCCGAACACTCCGAATGCCAAGCAGAGAGTCCGAAAATGTACCGTTTCCGAATTGCCGTCGTCGTTTGCCGTTTGTCGTTTGTCGTGAGCGTCCTCCAATCGGTCGTTCGTTCGGTTTGTTTTGTTTGGCTTGTTGATTAGTTTACAGTTATGCTCGCTTGTTTGTTACCTCGACTTTCAATTTGCGACAATCGATTGTAAACCCGGGGCAAGATCGAGATCGCGCGATACCGAAAAGGGAATTTCGCGCGTAATTAAATAATTGATCAAAGCGACACTCGAAGACTCAAACTCAAGCTGTACTTTTTGTTGTTGCGGATTTCTTTTTACATTGTTTGCCTTTATTTCAGCAGTTTTTTTTATGTGATTTTATTTTTTCGAGTCTTTTTTTTTTTTTTTGTAAGTTAATTTAGATTTTACTCAGCGCTGTTTTGAAGCTGTTGCCGAGGCGACTTGATAACCTGTTCTGAGGAACTCGCGATGCTGTTGCACAATAAATAAATAAGACAATATTTGTTGTGTTGTGTTGCGTTGCTTTTTAATTGATTTTGCGACGAGTTCAGCGTCGCGACGCAGCAAATTATACACAGACTATAATTTGTTGATATTCTTCAAAAAATTGACGCCAATAAAAGCACACAAAAAAAACTATCAGCGTAAAATTACCTCTAGATTTTATGTAAATGAATTGGTCTAACGGGTCTGTGTCTACCGGGTAGAGAGAGGCGAACGACACGACAGACAACGCGATATGGAAGAGACGGAACGGATCGACACTGAAGTGAGGTGAGACTCCGTTACCTCAAGTAACAATCTAGTGCAATCTATTATAGATTTTTTTTTAAACGAACTTAGTCACTGGGGAAGCGAAACTATTATGATAATGATGCCGGGAGTTTTCCGCGTCAAGAACACAATCAATACATTTCCCAAACCGTTTTCACGGTCACTGCATCACTTTTCAGAGCAACTGTCGATCAAGCGATCTATGAATCTATCGCGATGTGCACTACTTTTCCGATTCAGCGCTTAGTATCGATCAAACGATAGTCGAATTCGTAATTCGATAACTTGCTAAATCGATCCTGCTAACCGTTTTATTTTTGAAAAGCTTGACGCACATATGAAGTTGACTGGTCGCGGGTTAGAAGCTCATTACGCGGCCATTCCCTGACCAGAGTAACTCCCAGACTCAACTCAGACTCAGACGCCGACACCGACAGTGCTGATGGCAATATGCAAATGGGGCTCGATAAGCGGCTAACAAAAACCGGTAAAAAGACTCAACGACAACAAGAACAACGACTTCGTCGCAAAATCGCTTTGCATGCGTAATTCGCAAGCGGGGATTTCGACTGGCAACTGGTTAATGATAGTGATAAGAATTGTAAAGTAAGGTAAGGTTGAAATGTAAATTTGGGGGGAAACATTGCGGTCGATGTACGTCGACGTTTTCTCAATGAATATCGATGTTTATTAAAAACTACCTTATGGTCAACATTTTTACACAGTTCTCAAAGAAAATAAACCCTCAAATAGCAACAATCTGCAACAATTTCCTACACCGATAGTACAAAAATGGCATTAGTGCATCTATAGCTTTAAAAGTAGAAAAGCGATTAAGCTTTCGTAGCTTAAACTAAGTTCCGCAACGAACTAAGTTCCGGATTGTAGATCATCTATATTGTTCAATCTTTTCGATCAATATAAGGTACTTAATCCTTCAGTTAAACTAAACTTGGTATGTAGAATTTAGCCAAGTCTTCTTTTAAAGCAAGTACAGGGTCTATTTCAGTCGGGATCTCACGACTGTAGTCTTTTCTACTGGTTTAACATCCCTTAGGGCTCGTGCACACTACAGCTAAAACCGGAGAAGAAAGCGGAACTGAAATCTGAATTTTTCTCAGAGCTTTTTTCTGCCAGCATGCAGAAAGCTCAGATAACAAGTCAGCTTTAAGCTCTCAATTAAACTATAGTGTGCGCGAGCCCTAAAATAAGGTAAAGTAAAGTAAGGTAAGGTAAAGTGGACTCACCGCTCGCCGAGCTTGCTCTTGTGCCTGCGTATGTGGCGTCGGTTGAAGCTGTTGGTGCACGATGTGGACGTTGGCCTTGCCGGCGGATGATGTACACCAAAGTTATGAAGTTGCAACGATTTGAGTGTTGCAGGCGCTGTCGATGCTTGACCAGCACCGCCGAATCCGTGTGCGTGTGCGTGTCCGTGTCCCTGTCCGTGTCCTTGTCCGTGTCCTAGGACACCAGCACTGGCTACTGTGATGGTCGACTCACCCACAGCCTCATTGGCCGCCTCGGAGCCCTGCTGTGAGCCGTTGCTGGACGAGTGATGGGTGTAATCCGTGGGAGCACTTAGTTGGCGATTGAACTCGGCCTTGCGACGCGTGAGATCGGTGAGGCAATATTTGTTCAGATGGCCGTTGCTGGAGACGGAGCTCTTGGGCGATGATGCCAGATGGTGTTGTGTATAGGCGGCGTGTCCTTGACCTTGTCCTTGTCCGTGACTGTGGGCATGTAGCTTGTGGCACGAATTGCTGCTAACGCTTAGCTTATTGCCGGCGTTGTGCAGCAAATTGTTGCAGTTCTTGCCGCTGATCTTGGCCGCCAGCGAGTGCGGCACCGGCGGACTTTTGCCCGTTGTCGGTATGGTGTTGCTGCCCCCGCGGTACTCCTCCTTATCGTCACCTGTTTCACTGCGCACCGACGCCCGGTACGCCGGAAATGTCTTCGTCTTGCTCTTCAGCGATCCGTTGAGCAGCAACTGCTGCTGTCGGGCAGCAACAGCCGATAACGCCGGCAACTGTTGCTGCTGCTGTTGCTGACGTGCTGATGACGAGGATGAGGATGAGCAGCCAGGTGCTGAAACAGATGCCGCCACGGGATTCGATTGTGGCTGCAACGAATGCTTCTTTTCCACCAGATACAAGTTCAAATACTTATCACCCGGATGCAGTGAATTATCCGAAACGGCGTTCGACTTGGAAATGATTTGGCCCTTCTTTTTGGCCGTGCGCGTTTTTAGCGATAGATTGCGCAGCTTCTTGGACTGCTCCTTGATCTTGTTGGTGCGCAGAAACGACGGACTGTTGGCAATGCACTTGAAGATGTAGGTTTGATTCACCAACTGCTGCTTGTCGCTGCCCGTGTCGTAGTCGCTGTTCAAATTGAGGTTGAGATTGGTGAAATGCGGCTCCGATAGCTGCTGTTCGCTGTAGTGACTCTTGAGTAGACCGCCAGCTGTTGAAGCGACCGAAGCGATCGTCGCCTGCTCCGCGGAGGATGCCCCAGGTGCTGCACTCAAACTGCGCGTATACTCGTGACAGGCATCGTAGAGTGCGGAATGGCCGCCAGTGCTGCTCACGCTCTGCGTGCCACAACTGACTGGACTGTGGCTATCGAGCAATCGCAATCCGCTGCGACTGCCACTGTCGCAGGAGTTCTGCTTGGAGATGCCGCTGGATAATCGACTGCTGCTGCGTTGCCGCTGACCCCTTGGCTCATCGCCTCTCAGCAGCGAGACGCTGTCACCGTCGCCACCGTAAGCCTCAACCTCGTGATCGCGCTCTCTCTCCCTGTCCCGTTCCCGTTCCCGATCTCTATCACGATCACGATCCCGTTCTGTTCGTCGACCAACTGCTAGTGAGATGCCGCTGCTGCAACTGTGCTGATCAGCCGCTGGACTGGGACTGGGACTTTGCCTCACCGATGAGGACGAGTGCGAGTGTATGGGTATTGGCCCAGTCGAGCCAGCTGGAGGAGGAGTTGTTCCCGCCTGTGCGTAGCTGAGGCTGATCAGCGACTGTCGCACCAAATGCTGATGCGAATGCGAGTGTCGTTGTTGATGTTGCTGCTGCTGATTTAGCTGCAGATGTTGCTGCTGCTGCTGCTGCTGATGTTGCTGCTGCTGCTGATCGTCGGGGTACAAGTTGTCTCGGCTAGCGCTACAAGAGGCACAGAGACAAGAATGAGAACCGGGTAAATGATACAGAATGAATGGCAATAGTTGCCGGCAAACACATAAATTTATCTATTTGAAAATTGGCAAAAAAAAAAACAGAAACACACACAAATGTGCAACGGATCGGGTTGGATATGGGAATGGTGTATAAAGTGGACAGAGGCTACGCTAAAGTGAGCAGGAAACGGTGTGTGAGAGACAAGCAAATAAACAAAAGATCTTGTTAATTATAAATATTGATTGTGCAATTGTATGAGTATATTCTCTCGGTTGGGGACAGAAGTGGGGAAGAGAGAGGCTTGAGACTGTGAATGTGGCTCAATGTGAGTTCATCATAAGTGCTGGATATATATACAATTTAAACACAAGTAATCGTATTTTTATAGCAATATAGATATATGTATATATACAATGGGATAGACAGTCAAGAGCAGCCGACATGCTCATCTGCTTTTGATCGCGCGAAAAATTGAACTAAATTAATGTATAGAAACACGCATGGCATTTAGCTACAGATAGAGAAAGAGATAGAGATACAGATACAGTTAGATATAGAGATACTTATTGAGATACAGCTGCAAACCAAGTTGTGTACAAAACGTTGGCCGCACATTGTGCAAATATCTAAGATATATAGCTACATATGATTCCCAATATTTTCCACCCTCACACAACCCGAACGGAAGTGCTCTAAATCAAATTTCCCTAAAAGCAAACTGATAAGATAAGGATGATAACAGATTGTGTCGCACATTAATTTGTACGACATGCCCCCGTGTCACACAAAATATACTATGACTGTGCGAATTTACGATAACTGACTGAACTGAAAACTGAATGAGACTGAAAATAAAAAAGGATTGTACTATTTAAAGAGATCTTAAAGATTATTGTATGCTTTTGAATATTGTATCTCAACTTTAGCTTTGAGTTTTTAAGAAAAATAATCTATCTTTCTTTCAGAGAGATCCAAAATCAATTAATTTTGTTGAATTTTTAGTTTTATTTTGTGTTCATACTCAATCAAAAATTAATGTTTGTATGACAGTATACTATTTCTTATGTTAAATTGCCGCCAAGTCTGGTGAATCCAAGATTTAAAAATAGAATTAGATTATGAGATAAAAAATAATGATAAATTTTATTATTATTATTTTTTTTTAATATGTTTATACTTAATCAAAAATGAATCTTTATATGACAGTATGAAAATTCGTTCCAAGCGTTAAAATAAAAATTTAATTATTATACAAAAATAAGTTGATAAATTGTTATAATAGTTATATCCAATATATTGCGATTTCTTCAAGTTCACCTTCTAAATTCAATCGTACTCTCTAATCTTTTGTATAACTTTTTATGAAGTAAATTTCCTTTCATAATCCTTGACTATGAACTGGTAATTCCTTGTTGATTGTTATGCAAATGAAACTTTTGCAAAAACTGTAAGGTCGAATGGTAGTTAGAGCCTTAATAAATTTGCATATATTATCGTTATGCACCGTTACATTTTCAAGGGCAAATTCTGGACAATGCAAATAGGGCTGAGCACACTGTGCGCACTGAAACGTGAGGTGGCTACTCTCGTATTGTTAAAAAGAATGTACAAATTTGTATACATATACATACATATACATATATATGCATACATATATTGTGCATATTTTTCAAAAATATTCGAACAAAAGAAAGAACAATTCAAATGCTCCTCTAATAAGTAGTATGTGTGATATCAGTGTGCGTGCACAACAATATCAATGAGTGTATATGTGTGTGTGTGTGTGTATGTATACAAATTGTATCTGGTGGTGTCAATGGTGCCAGTGATGCCAGTGGTGCTGCCCATGGATTCAGATTCAGTCGCAATCTCAACTCGTTTGGCACGCAAACGAAACGGACACATTTATTTGTAGTTTTCATTTTTCACTTTGTTCTGTTTCTTTGTTTATTTGTTTAGGAAAAGTGTCAACAAATTCAAATAATTTATTTGTATAGATTCTAACCATGTGTGTGTGCAATTTGAGTGCAAAAATCGAACCGCTGAGCAAACCAAAATCAATTTCACTCAATTAAATGCTCACGCCATGCAGCATTCACAATTCACATTTCTTTATTCACTATTCACCATTCACTAGGCAGCAAATGCAATTATCTCAATTTGAATTTGAATTCGTATTTGAATTTGTATTTGAACTCGAGATTTGCATTTGAGTTTGTGCAAACAGTATTGCAGACAATTGCAAATATTTGCGCACGTAATGTGCATTAGCAAAATGACTGTGCATTTGGATTTTGGCGCACGAAAGCCCTTCATAGATACAGATACAACGAGAGGTACAGCAATAGATACAGATACAGATACATTTACATATATGCTGCATTAATCCGCTTTCAAATCAAACTGAAATCAAATCGAAAGCATCGACAGTTCATGTTTTTTTTTATACCCTGGCAAAGGCTAATATAATATACTATTAAAAGTTACAAAATATACATATAAATATGTATTCTTGATCAAAAGAGCTGAGTCGATATAGCATTGACCATTGACAAACTGATCTCTTAAATTCCAATTCGTCTTAAAGAATCTTACGATTTATTGCGGGCTGTACAAACGGTTGAAGCTAGAAAGCTAAAGTTCTCACACCACATAGCTGAGACAATTTTATTGTAAAATTCTAGTTTAAGAAAATCAAGCTTTAATTAAAAAAAGCATTTTGTTTTTTCTTTTAGGTATCTCAACCAACCTTACTAAATATGTTGTCTTAAGCCTGATGAACAAATTTTATTAAATTAAGTCCACTTTATCATATGGCAAGAGTTTGAATATCAACCATAGGTATACAAAAATTATATGTCTCAACTTAACTTGCAGATTGTATATTTGGTATTCTTTTATACATTCTTAACAGATTTGGTTACAATCTACTATATCATAAAACTCTTTTAAAAATGCAAGAGTATTACAAATTCGGCGAGCCAAAGATAATCTATCTTTCTTTCATGTTTTTCATACGAAATTTTTTATTGACAATTTCTATTATGTATTTTTCATTTGGGCTTTGAGTGCTCGAATTTCGTATCTCAAGTGTTGCGGACAAAAAAAGTTGTTAGGCCTGAAGCCGCATCCGGATCAAGAGCAAACCAAATGGCAGGGCCAACGCGACTGTCCACAGTCCAATCCGTCCCACCTTAGGCAGATAATTTTATTGAGTGCGGCCTGCTCCAATGTCAACTTTGGCGCATTGGAGACACTTCTCGAGTGGGGACCCTTCACATTTGAGCACGTGCTTGCATCCTCGGGGCAATCGGATTTGTCATTTGTATTTCGTTGTGATGATTGTGGTCAGGGACACAGGCGAATGAAAGGGAGAGGTAGAGGGAGGGAGTCTGTCAGGTCTTGCGTCAGAGTGAGAAGTAAGTCACCCCCTTTTAAATACAATACGACTCAATTATTAATTCAAAAGCCAATTGAAGGCATTAAGCGTAAATTCGAGAAGCGTAATTGCGGCTGGTCGCTGCTGCTGCGGTTGCATTCCATTTCGTTTATCGAAATTATATCAATTTTACAGCGGCATGTGCAATCCACGAGGCGGCCTCTATATGTGCCATATAATATGGATACATACGAGGGAAGTTTGAAAAATACCCAAAATGCCTTAGCAAGGAAAATTTCGCTCTCATAGTTACAAATAGTTGTATGTGTATGTAGTTTATGTAGTTTCTTTTGTTATTTCAATTTACTAATAATGCTAACTATAAGTAAGATATTAAGAAAATGTAAATGTATTAAGCTTAATTATTCGATTTTTTCTTTGTCTTAACAAATATTTGTTTTTAATGTTATAATTTGTATATTTCTGTTACAACCATCCTCTAAAATATCTGCAGAGCTATAAGGCTATCAGGTCTGTTCCGAATATCACTTTCGATAAGACTTATCTGAAGTTGAATTTCTTTCAGCTGCTCTAATGCCATTTTCGGCAATATTCAGCGGATTGATATCACTTGAGTTGATGAGTTTAAGTCCGATAAAGCGAAAAACGACCATTTTCAAACACTTA
>JBAMBK010001460.1:0-12751 GCA_037043435.1 Drosophila suboccidentalis
ATTGAATTCATTTTTTAAAGTTCCTATTTAAAAAAACACATATCATTGGCTTCATTTGATTTCAGCTTAAATTGGAACGTGGATAACAAACAAAAAATATATATAAATAAAAAGACTTGAGTTTTGAATTCCTTTAAATACACAGCACAGCACAATATTATTATATGAGATATATATACATATACATATATCTATTTATTTATTATATGTATACATACTGTATATAGAACAATGTAACTTGATATACACAATATCAATGAAATGGTGCAGCTTTAAATGAATTTTGATATAAAAATACATATAATGAGATACAAAAGGAGCGAACTACGAGTATAATATATGTATAAGCCGAGACATGTATATTTGATATAGTCATATATGTATATGTATAAAATGTATTTACTTTCCACAACAAATACTCTAAAATTAAACAAATAATTATTTAGCTAATCTAACAAAGAACAGAAGCCAAAAGTACAGACAACTCGCGATTAGAGTCGAATCAAATTCTGAAACCGATCTTAGAAGTAGATTGTATATAGTCACAAACTTATAGGAAATTGTTATATAAATTAATAATAGAGATGCACTGTTTTTAGGTCTATAAACTTATATATGATACTTAGTTTAGAGTAGATTTCGGTTAATTGATATTATGGACGCATTCCTTGCAAGCATAAATACATATAAGTATCCTCTTCAGATATATCTGTAAAACTATATTTATATTCTCAAAGTAATTCAAATTTAAATTTTAAAAATACTCGTTTGTGTATTATTAAAGTTTTCTTTTAAATTTGTACATTAAAGATGCAATATAGAGTTATACCACGAATGGTTTAGTACTGGAAATGCATTTTAAGACCTTCTGTTTCAAATATTTAAAGTTTGAAATTTAAAAACTATTCTAGAGTTTTTCACCCAAATACACAAAATGTGTAATGTAATGTATTCAACTATAAATGTATGTGTAAAGGTGTAATACATATAAATGCATATTTAGTTCAATTACCAAACAAATCAAATATGTACACAAACAAATATACATAAATTAATTTAGTTTATGCAAAGAACATTTTTCGATGCGACTCCTCACGCCCACAAAATGGTATTCCTCTCCAAGCGGAGAGGATGTCCTTATTGTGTCTTGGCGTCAGGATGCAAATGCCACACAGTAGCCAGTTAACATTAATTATAAATGAAAGAACTTAACTCTTAGGAAAAAATATGCAAAACCAAACAACCAAAAACAACTTAAAATTAATTAGGAACTATATGAAAACCTTACAATATGTAGTGCGTATTGTAATAAATTGTTACTAATTGTTACTAAGCAAATAAAACTACAGACTAATGTGTATTTATTTACAAAAATAAAAGAATCCAATACAACTTCAATTTAGTGAGTAGCAACTAAATACATAAATAAAAAAATTAGTTAAATATTAAATATTTATTAGGAATAGCCTAAATTAATTAAATAATTAACTCACTACCCAAAGCAACGCATATAGAGTGATTGCTACGTTTAATTGTAAATAAATAAATAAATGATAATATTTAGTTGTTCAATATATATATATATACTAAGTGCTTATATTGTTATATTGCTATATACTTAGTTTTATCGAAGAAAGTTCATAAATGTGCCATTAAATGTAGCTTCAAGTGCGAAATATATATAACTAAATACATACATAACTTAAGTATTCCTGTTCAGTTTTAAACTTGCCTCTGCTTATATCTGTTAAATATTACGCATACGCCGCATAATCCTACAAACTCGAATTAAAACCAAACTGAGTCTTCACTTGTGCCAAGAACAAGGACACACAAGGACAATTGTAGTATGTGTTGTACATGTATATAGGTAGTTCCATATAATGTAGAGACGTATTAATCATAACCACATAAATAAATATAAAAAATGTAAGCAACGCCTGTAAACAGTGTTTAAAACAAACAAAAATAAATACAATTTATCAAATATATTTTAATAGTTTCTATTATTCGTTATTGATGCGTTTCCAATCCGTAGGCATTTGCTAAATTTAACTGAACATATGGTCCATACAAACTTATGAAGGTAATCAATACGTTTCTACTGGGTTTCCCAAACTGTGATAAAATCTCAGTGGTGCGACAAGGATGAAATGCCATGAAGGGACGAAACAACACCGGGTGCTCCGTTTGTGTCAACATTTGGTAGAGTTCGCTGCGTGGCGTCTCCGGCATAAATGTTTTCCACGTGTCCTCCAAATCCAAGAGACTGCCATCTGTAAAGTTATATTATACATTTTTATTGATAAGCCGCGTGGTCGCAAGTGAAAATATACCTGATCTATGCGCTTGAAAGTATAGCACCGGCACCTGATACGATATACTATAGACTATGTGATACTCCACACTTATGAGGTCATCACTGGCCTTACACCTAAATTTTTGTGTGTACTTGAGAAAGCTGTTGGCCTCCTGGTCGTCCTAAAAAAAACAGATTCAGTAAGCTGGGAGGGCAAATAATATGAATGCTACCCACCTTTTCATAGAATATCCAGTTATCGCCTAATCTGGTTGATATTTCAAAAAGCTGCTTGGCCTGGCTTAGAAACTCTGACCAGGTTAACGTTGTCATGCTGTTTCTGGACAATGAAGGAATTGAAATTATACTTCAAAATGGTACACTGAATAAAATCGAATCATATTATATTAGGCTCTTGTTAAGGATAAACACAGAATAGTTTACATTTTTATGCGTCATATATTTAATATGCAACCGACAAATTGAAATCGTTTTAAATTTTAAAGCTCCTCAACTTGTATACTTAAAATAACACATAATTAACTTTACTACAAGCAGTTCAGGGAACAGAGTGCAGAGTCTAAAACTTATGATAAAATGCCTCCATTAAGTATTTCGTGGCTCGCCATCGAGTGCAGTCACTTGGATATTTTCGTTGCGTCGGACTTGCACGACAGTCACACTGCCGGCTTTGTCATCAAACTTGCACGTAACTGTGACCTCGCTCAGTTGGAAAGTAAAGATTTGTGAGCCGTATTTTGTGCGCAAATATACGGAGCGCGGATCGGCCTCCAATATGTCCACAATGCATTGCTTATGCACCTGCAGCTCCAGCAACTGCGCCTCAGCATGTTCATTAAAATAAACGCTCAGGCGATGACTGGCCACCACCCAATCGGGCACACGCACAGCGCTGGGCAATGGTGGCAGTGGAGCTGCCTGCAATACATTGCCACTTAATCCATCTGCGTTTGGATTGCTTGCTGAATAACCTGCGGCGCCATATAATTCGAGATCAGACTCTTCTCCGTCAGGTTCCTGGCGCGAGTCATAAAAATCTGCGCTGTTTTCATTTGGGAGAACGGAAGTGCGACCTGTTGTAGATAAAATTGATATAATTATTTTAAATTATTTGCTCAAACTAAATATTTAGATTAAAATACCAGAGTCAACGCTTAAAACTGGAGCATCGTAGTAGGGTATATAGGGCTTAATATCCAGCACGGGCGTGCCATCTACCATATCGGTGCCATAGAAGCTTATAGTGGCACCCTCGATCTTTTCAATTTCCACCAGAGACAACCCTATCGGACAGGGACGATGTGGCGAACGTGTGGAGAATACACCAACGCGTTCTCCGCCTAAGCGTGGAGGTGCAACCTTCGCCTTGGGATGATTGTTGTTGCGATGAAAGTGATAGATGAGCCACATGTGCGAGAAGTCGGTCAGTCCTTCCAGCGAGTGCTCCGGATTGGTGAAGAAGCCGTCGCTGAGCTCTACACTGCTACGCAGTCGACTGCCCACGCTTGATTGACGTGGCACGGCGCGCTTCTCTGGGAAGGCGGTGCGTATTACGCCAATTGGCTTGAAGTGGGCCACATCATCGCAACCTTTTACATTGTTGTCATTGCTGGATGCCTGTAAGAAGCATAAAGTTAATAATAGTGTTTGACGTTGTCTACTTACCTGCCACGCACCTGGAGCACAATCATTTCCTGTTTGTCCTTGCTCTTGGCATTTTTGCTGGCGCAACCTTCGCATCGGAAATCCTGCAGCAGCCGGTTTATTGTTTCAATGTCCTTGCGCTGCACATGTTGTAAGTTGCGCACTTGCTGTCTGCACATGTAATCGAATTCAAGGTACATAAATAACATTGAACTTGAACTTCAGCAATATCAAGGATTTTTTATGTACCTCAAGTTGTTAATCTCGTTCCGCGCAATTGTTAATTGATTTTTCAAGTCATCCTCATGCATGTTCGTAACGCAGAGCCACCAAACCGATTATTTACTTAAGTTAACACTTTAATATAGGCTTAATATTATTTGTTTTAGCTTTTTAAAATCGCATATTTATTTACCTTTTCGCTTTTATTATTGTGCCATTCGCACTAGTGCAAATTAGTGTTGGGTTGCTCATGAGTGAGTGAACAAAAAAGAGTTGCTCCCTGAAGTGAGCAAGTGAACATGTTCCTTCCAACTTGCTCGTTTTTCTCACTTGCTCAGTTGCTCAGTCTTGTTCAGTTGCTCTGTTTTGCTCTTTTTTGTTCAGTTGTTCGCCCAAATGTTCTTATTCTTTAATTCCTTTGCGCTCTGAATTCTGTTACGGCACTTTGCGTATATTTGTTAGCTCATTTTGGAGAAAAGTAAGTATAAAGAAGTGTAGGGGAAATTAATACTTTCACTACTTTACTTTTTAATTTGGTTGTTTGTTATGAAAGGAATATATTATCATTATTTTATTTTTAATTTTGTTACTGTAGTTTTATGTACATGTATATTATACATAATAAAGTGATGAATCCGATTTAAATTGAAAGTATGAAATGTATAACGTATGAAATTTTTGATTTGTTTAGTGAGGGACTTAGAGAGCAGTGAGTGAGCCACTGAGTTACTGAACAAGTGAGTGACTGAGCAACTGAGCAAGTGAGCAACTGAACAAGTGAGCAATCTGAACAAGTGAGCAACTGAACAACTGAGCAACTGAGCGATCTGAGTGAGTTGACTCACCTAAAATAAAAGAGCAAGTGAACATGTTCACCTAAATGAGCAATGTTTACCCAACACTAGTGCAAATGCTGTTTCAAACAAGGCTGCACAGCAGTGTTGCCAGGTGTTGAGCGCCGCATAAGCTAGATTCTGACTAAAAATAAGCTAAAATAAGCTAAATATATAAAAAAAAAAAATGCTAAAAATCAAGCTATATCAAAATGCAAGAAAACATGCAAAATCATAAGGGTTTTAAATCTAATCTATTTCATCATTTTCTACCTAAATTAAATATCTATCAATTTTTTTTTAAAGGACAAACGTATTTTTGTGGCGCAATCCACATCTGTTAAAATAACAAAAAAATATATTTATTGCTTAATATTGCATTGAAAGTTTATAAGTGCATTTTTTTGCTCGATTTTGCTTTTACAATATTTTTCTGACTGGAAACGCGTTCCACTCTGCATTTGATCAAGACTGCTAGATTTATGGCTATAAGCTATTTGCAAATTTTATAAGCTATTCCATTTATTTTCAAATATGCTAGATCTAGCCTGAAATAAGCTTATCTCGCAACACTGCTGGATAGCTATAAATTTCATGTTGCCATTCACACATAATTCATGCATTATTTCGGAAGCTATCGAGCAATAATTCGATAAATTAAGCCATCCCTGGTAAGGAATGACTTTATAAAATTTCGTCTTCGAGGCAAAAGCAAAACCGAAACACTTAAAGTTTTAAATTTGAAAAGTAAAACAAAGGTGAGTACATCAAGTAAATGTGATTAAAATGAATTATCTTAATGCGTTGCTTTGTTCTCGACTGCAGTCAGATAAAAAAGCATCAACATGTCTCGAGGAAGTTCAGCCGGTTTCGATAGACACATTACAATTTTCTCACCTGAGGGACGCCTCTACCAAGTGGGTAAGTTTTCGACCGCGCAATATTGACAATGCAGACATATTACTTATTTTCACTATCTTGGCACGTTAAGAATATGCATTTAAGGCCATTACCCAGGAGAACATCACATCTGTGGCTCTGAAGAGCGGCGATTGTGCCGTTGTTGCCACCCAGAAGAAGGTGACGGAGAAGAACATTGTGCCGGAGACAGTGACCCATTTGTTTGGCATCACCAAGGAAATTGGTTGCGTTATGACTGGTCGCATTGGTAAACTCAATTAATATACATTGCAGCTTTACTGTGGAAACTGTAATTGTGTTCTCAACTTGCAGCTGACTCCCGTTCTCAGGTGCAAAAGGCGCGCTATGAGGCCGCCAACTTCCGTTACAAGTACGGCTATGAAATGCCCGTGGATGTGCTTTGCCGTCGCATTGCAGACATCAATCAGGTGTACACACAGAATGCTGAGATGCGTCCGCTGGGCTGCAGCATGGTGTTGATCTCGTACGACGATGAGCTGGGTCCCAGTGTCTACAAAACCGATCCGGCTGGCTATTACTGTGGATTCCGGGCATGCTCTGTGGGCGCCAAAATGATTGAGGCCAACAGCTATTTGGAAAAGAAGTACAAGAACAACTTGTCTGAGGAGAAGGCCATCCAATTGGCCATTACCTGCTTGTCTACCGTGTTGGCCGTTGATTTCAAACCCAATGGCATTGAGATTGGTGTTGTGAGTAAGTCAAATCGTCAGTTCCGTATTCTCGACGAGAAGGAGATCGAGGAACACCTCACCAAAATTGCTGAAAAGGATTAAACGCCTAGCGTGAGACCCATAGATGGTAATTCAACTATTTTTTACAGTGCGTAAATAAAAAAACAATTGCGGCACATAAAAGTTTAACAAGATGTATTCTTTTCAACAAAACAATAATACTTAAATACAGATTCAATTATCTTGTTTTTTGTAAACCTTTCCTCCGTATCGCATCACAAAGGCATTCACATCAAACTTGCGCTTACATCCCTGATAGTTCATGAAGCGTATCTTTCCAAATATCGCTCGCTCCTTCCAGCCCTGGTCGTGGACACCGCCAATGGACCACATGCAGCCCACATAACCATTGGGATCACGGCCATCCAGGCTATACTTGTCATTCAACAGTATGGAATACTCCAGTGCCTGCTCTGGATTCTCCGTCCATTCGAGAATCTTTTTGGCCCAATACATGCGCAGAAAGCCATGCATTTTGCCTTCTTTCACCAGTTGCAGTTGTGCCGAGTTCCAAAGGTCGTCATAGGTGCGCGACTTCTCCAATTCATCAAGTGTATAGCACGGACTTCGCTTATCCTTGCGATGGGCATCTAGTGTCTGATATGCCCAGTCGTGTAATCCCTTCAAGCTATCGTAGTGCTCGTTGTAGTAACAAAAGTTGTCGGCCAGCTCACGACGCACAATAGTCTCCTCGCAAAAGGCATCCGCTGAAGCTTTGTGCATGGCTGCAAACCGTTTCACCTCCAGGATGCAACGTTGTGCTGATATTTGTCCAAAATGCAGCCAGGGCGACAGACCTGACAACGCATCGGCCATTGGATCATTGCGCTTATCATTAAAATAACGCAAGCGACGCGTGCAGAATTCGTACAGCTGGCGGCTGGCAGCCGTGTAGCCAGGCTTGGCCCATTCCACCTCATCCACGCTCATGTCGCAAGTCAACAACTTGTAAGCGGCATCCCAATCAACAGGCTTCATCGGCGTCTCTTTGCCATGCGGATGTTTAACAACTGGTGGAAATTCGGTAAGGAATTCACCCAACTTTGAGTTGATTTTATTGCGTATGGTACGTGCTGCGTATTCCTGCTTCTCCGATGTCACCCAAAGCGGCACAATATTGTGGGCATCCACCTGTGTAATCGGCACATTACCAGGCAGTTTCTTGGCAACGTCCGTCACCCATTGACGCGGCAGCCTTAATGGAGCAAAGTCACAAACGACTGCTCCTATGTCTTCGGCGTCTACAAACTCCGGCAGACGATCCACAGCTGGTCCCAGCAGCAGTTTAAATGGTATGTTCAACTTAAGACATTCTTGCTCCACCTCCTGCAGGCCTCCCAGCATAAATTTGTAGTGTCTCAACGTAGCGTTAAGGAACTTTGGCACCAAACAGAACACCACCGTTAACGGCAGCTCCAGTTTCAATGCCAAACGCTGCGCAAATAGAAAAGCCCAATTGTCCTGGACACGACCATCTCGAGACATCCAGTATACAACGCCTCCCTTGCATCCCTCCTTTACATCGCTTGCCGTACTTAAAACTCGCACACGTTTCTTTTTAAAGGCGAACTCATGTACATCGGATGCGGCCGCAAGACGTTGATCCTGCATGTGGGTAATAAATTGTTGCACATTTTTGTAGCTCGGAGTGAACGTTTTTGTTGTTGTGCATGTTGCAACTGCTTCCTCTCCGCCACTGCTGCTACTTTCCGTCTCTTCCTTCTTTGGCTTCTTTTTGGCAGCGCCCACCTTGCTAGTTTTGCTGCGTTTCATGTGTAAGCTGAATAGAAAACGTTTTAATTTAAATACGTTTGTTTCATTCAAAGTTAATTACGTTCTAAAAAATAAACGAAACCCGCCAAAAATTGTTGTTGTCATGTAGAAGTAGTGTTGGGATTATATCGAGGAAATATCGATATTATCGATAAGGCTGTTGGAATGGGGAATATCGATAAGATTTTGAGCTTATCGACATTTTTGGCGTCGCACTGTGGCTCGTTTCCCGAAAACTCATGGCAAAAATCTGTAACTTTTGAACTAGTTAAGATATAGAGCTGAAATTTGAAATATATATTCCCAATACTTTAAAGAAATTTTTGAAAGAAAAATGAAAGTGGGCGTGTCACTGAAAAGGGCGTAAGTTAACAGTCAAACACAATTTTTTGTAATTTTAACTTTTTAAAATGTTATAAAAAATGTAAAAATAAAATAAAAAATTGAACTTTATTTTTAGATTTTTTTTTTAAGTGTAAGGAAATTTTTAGTTCTCTTAAAAAAATTTTAACTGTAAACAATTTTTTTTTTTGCACTCGCTTAAGTATTCTTTGCGTATTTAAAAGTAACTTACGCCCTTTTTAGTGCCACGCCCACTTTCATGTTTCTTTCAAAAATTTCTTTAAAGTATTGGGAATATATATTTCAAATTTCAACCTGATATCTCATCTAGTTTTAAAGTTACAGATTTTTCCTCACAGTCATAGCTATGAGTGACTGACAAATTGTACTAAGCAAGGGCAAATTGTACTGCATACGGACAAGGGGCTGCTGTGCAATTTACCGTATGTTACTTTACTAAAACCAAAATAAATTTCGCTGGGTTCAATTGTGGCAATGGTTTTTTTTTTAAATATCTTTAAAAATATGTACCGAATCATATTCAAAAGTAAAACTTTCCGGCACTCCCCGCCATTTTTTCTAAAGTCAACCAAAAGTTCAAAAACAACCCCAAAAAAAGATGCAAAAGAAACAAAAAAAAAAAATATTTCTCTTTAAAATTTTTTTTTTGTTTATATGCATTTAGTTTTAAAGATAGGCCAGTTAATATAAATAAATAAGCTTTATACAAAGACTAAGCTCAATTCAAAGGTAGACTACGCCAAACTTGCCCTTTTAAAGCGTAAAATTTCTCACTTGGCATTTTTTGGAAAAATTTTTTGACTTTCACGAGCTCCACAGCCTACAGCAAAATTTTTTTAAAACATATACATTCTGCATAAAATACTTCAACCATTTCTTAGTTCAAAAATATAAACATTTTTCTCAAACGGAACAACTCGAAAAATGATTTTTGCCACGAGTTTTCGGGAAACGAGCCACAGTGCGTCGGTCATTCCAGCTTCTTAAGGGGGTCTTCTCATTCAAAACCCGTTTTTTTTACCCTTTTTAAAAAAATTCTTATTTGTAAACGCAAAATATAATTGAAAACTTTTTTTATTTATTGTATTACAAAAGGTTCAAATTATATAAAAAAATTTGTTTGCCTCGATACGAGGGCTGTTCAAAAAGTAATGAGACTTCAAAAATGGTGGTGAAAAAACAAGGTGTCGTCACGGCGGCCACGATTCCGGGTCTCCGGAGCGTCGGAAATGAAAAAAAAAAACGGGGTTATAATCAGTATAGATGTAATTCTCGGGTGAACCTCAAGCTTAATTTTGTGATTTTTTTTGACAAAATGGCGGCCATTCAAAACAAAATTTCAATTTCGGGTTTTTTTTTGTAGTTTAGTGTAAAAAAAAAAATAGTAAAACATTTTTTAAAATTATGGTCGAGGTTCACCCGAGAATGGTGACAATTCTGCGTCGATTCCACTTTGTTTCATGAAAATCGGTTCAGTTGAACTGGAGATATCATGGCCGCCAGTTTGAAAAACGTGGTTTCGAGATAAACGCGTTTAAAGTTTTGACTTCACTTTGACTTCACTTAACATTAACATTGCTGGATAAAAATGGCCATATCTCCTTAAGTATTTCAAATTTCTAAAAATCCTTTTAGGGGCATATTCACAACTACCCAAGCTATAAATAAATGCAAAAAAAAAAAAGTCGAAAAAAAAAGTTGCTCAATGAGAAGACCCCCTTAACACATTAAAATTTTCTTAATTTTCGTTTAAAACCCAAGGTCTTAAACAGATCCGGCTTCGAATCTCATTTATAGTTATAAGAATTGACTTAATTTTTGTTTTAAAGTTATATGAAAAACTGAAATACAATATTTATGTTTGGCAGCTGAAGTGTATTTAAACTTTAATATGACTACACTTGAATTAAATTAAATTTGTAATAGCATTCGGGGAATTTAAAGCTTAATTCCAGAAAAATTTCTAATGTTTTTATGAATTTAGGTGGCCCCTATATACAGTGCTGCCAGAATCCGTTAAAAAAAAGGACGGATTTGAATAATTGACAAATTTTAAAGTAAAAATTAAAAAAATTTGGTAGTGTTTTTTTGCAAACTTTTATTTTATTTCTAAATTAGAATGCAAGGAAGGTAGAAATAAAATAACAGAATGCAAAAAAACACTACCAAATTTTTTTAATTTTTACTTTAAAATTTGTCAATAATTCAAATCCGTCCTTTTTTTAACGGATTCTGGCAACACTGCCTATATCTGTAAATTCAAAGGCAAAAAACGACGATATATTATCGATAATATCGATAGCTTAAGTCAAAATATCGCTAATATCGATAAGGGTGAATATCGATATAATCCCACTATGTAGAAGAGAAGAAACATCGAGTGAAACATCGATGTCGTCGATGCTTGCAAAAAATCGGAGCCATCGGTGTTTGGTGGGCACTATCGAATATATACAACAGAAATAAACAATCCTGATAATTACGGACCTCTAAAATATTGGAAAGAAAGATTTTCAAAATCTTATGAGAAATATGTTCAATACAATCCCTTCAACAGATGAGATTTACAGATATAAAAACCGTTTCCAAAAAATGTTATGTTTGGGTAAACATCGAAGCATCGGAGACAACACACACCTCTAATAAAATGCATTAAGAACAAAACTTGCCACATAGTTGCAAGCTTTGGCCCAACTTTGGTTAACAGAAAAAGGACGATAGTCAGATTTAAGTCATTTGTAATAAGAATCCTACTTAATTTAAATAAATTACAATTTAATTGCAAACCTAAACAATTTTTTTTTGAATTTAATTTGTATTTAAAAAGAGCGCTGGGGCTCATTTTTAGCTCCGAACAATTTTATAGCTATCGGCTTATTGTCACGAAGCTCATTTCAGCCAGCTTTGTGATGTAAGACATATTTCGTGTAACGTTACTTACCGATAGTTTTTGAAGTGCTGTAAAATGCCTTCGGGTGATAGCCGTTAAATTTGAAAATAAAACATTTCTTATTTGTTGTGCGCAGGCTCGTTTCTTATATTTACACTTACATTGCTGTTTCGTTTGTATCCAGCAAAGGAGACTTCAAAGTCAAATGTGTCCTTCTAAAAGCTGTATGCCGTGCGGCAACGGTGCTGTAAAACAGTGAACAAGCAAAATAAAGAAGCACAAGAAGTAGTTATAGCATTTTTGACGCTACGAAAAGCGTTCGCATAGTTAACATTAATATTGACTATTTCAAAAAGTACAACAATTACCAATATATCTACAAATTGTATCGATTTACATTTTAAAATTTTTACAAGGTAAGTTGCAACTAAGTAATTAAGCTATATTACGCAATTTCCTTTAAGACATATGGACAAGACATGTTTCTTTCTATTGCGATTTTGCAAAAATATCGATGAGGAGATTACTTGGATTTCTGTATCGACAAACTAACTGCGTAATTCAAAATTGGGCGTCTGCGTAAACGCATTCATTTACATACATACAAAATACATACATACTTAGAAATACTTTACACGCAAGGTAAAAACATATAATATTTTAATTCTAGTTAAGAACAGAAACTATTGTTGTCGTGCACAAACAACTACTACTATGGCAATGATTATTGAGTGGATAGTAAATAAATAAGCTACTTGTGCCATTCTATCAGCCCCTGGAGATTCCACTCGACACTGAAAGTGCTCCAGACTTTGAATTGAAAACAAAAGAAAACCACACGCAATTAATACATGTTAATGTTCGAGTATGTACATATGTATGTGCCTCCGAGGGTTGTAAATTAATTTAATATCAGAAATCATAATCACAATCACAACCCGCAAACGCTGACTCTGACGCTGATGGCCTTTTGTGCCCGTTCCGATCCGTTCAGAGCAAACACAAAGGGCCTAAAAATAGCATCCAGATACAT
>JBAMBK010001461.1:0-11316 GCA_037043435.1 Drosophila suboccidentalis
CGCCTGCATCTCTATGCCGATTACCTCACTGGTGAGGGTGACACAATAACGGCGACGGTGAGCGTCGTATTTATTGTCGGACGCAGCAGTTATGAGTCACACCTTGGCAACGAAACGCTATCACGACTGCACAACGAAGCACAACTGTACAACGACATCATTCAGGATAACTTCATTGATACCTATGACAATTTAACGTTGAAATCCGTCATGGCACTGAAACATGTTAGCAGGAGCTGTGCGAAAACTTGCGCCTACTTTCTCAAATGCGACGACGACACGTTCGTTAATGTGCCAAATCTTCTGCACTATTTGCTTGGTGGCACAGTGCCTCTATACAATGACACGCTGGACTATCACGATCGCAGGTCGTTTCTGGTCATGTTGCCGCATAACCGGCTGAATGCCACCTCCGGCATAATGCGTGGCCATCAGTTTTGCAATGTGGTGCCCGTGAGTGATGTGAGCAGCAAATGGTATATGCCCTACTACATGTATCAAGGAGACGCATATCCACAGTATCTTTCTGGAGCTGGTTATCTTATGTCCATCGATGTGGTGGGACGTCTCTATGAGGCCGCAATGAACACATCGCTGGTTTACCTGGAGGATGTGTACATAACAGGACTCTGCGCTGACCGAGCGAACATCAAGCGCCAGCATCATTCATTATTCAGCTTTGCGCACTCGAAGCATCTGTGCGCCTTTAAGGGCAGCATAACACAGCATCAAGTGAAGGAGGAAAGCATGGTTGAGGCGTGGCGATACGTATCCAATTATAGTATACAGTGCCCGGCGCCGGGAAGCTACTTAAACCATATGCGACTGCGCAATCGCATCAATTGTTAAAAGACAAAGAGCTGTGAATTCGCCTCCCTGTATAACATAGGTTTATAAATTGTATACGTAGCATATACTTATACATATCTATTATAATACTTAGTTGCATAGAATACTCATTAAAGAGATTGGGATACCAAGCAATTATAGATGTGTGTGTACATATACTTGTACTTGTCAATGCACAACAATTCGCGCACACTAGTTAGATTAGTTAAATATTACTTGAAAACAAGTTTTGTTCCTTGTATTGTGACGTTGTAATTGAATTTTTAGCTGGTTCTCTTGGATATGTATTGCGAAAAATCAGCACTTGATAATCATGTTTTCTAAGTCAGTCATCCTTTAGTTTCGCATGAAAGTAAACTATGCTTATTCAGATCCGCCAAGCAGAAGGAAACTAATGAAGTGTCAAGTTTGTGCTCATTAAAATTAATAGTCAGCCATTATCGATATTTTTCCACAACGCTTAACCAAGGGAACAGCTAAACCATTTCGAAATACCTTAACATTGATAAGACAAAAAATAGAAAAGACGCCTAATCTTGCCCGATGATTTTCAATGATTAGTTTACACCTTGTATAAGAAGCGCACATAAATGTAAGTTTAATAATACTCTAGTGAAATAGCACAAAAATAAATTATACTTGTTGTTCAAGTTAAGAGAAATTGTACTTCCTTTAGTGCATTAAGAACCATTGTTACAGCATCTCGAGGATATATTTTTATTGAATCGTAACTCGCTTAGCATTCTGTTTATTTAGTTCACCAATTATATGCATAAAAATATATACATGTATTTATCAATCTCATTGCGCATGGTATTTATTTATTTTATAATTCAAAAATAAATGATATCATTATAATATCGATATACTAAACAGTACAACTATATGAAGTGTGTGATTGGATATTAATTAACAATGCGGTAGTTTTTCAAAAACAAAAACAACACAATGATAAAGAAAATGCACCGAGCTAATACAATAGCTCATCTTAAGTTAAAACATAGCAGATTTCATACAGAGTTCAGATTGTATGAAAAAGTGACATATTACTAAATGCTCTTAAAAACAAAAAATAATATTCGAATTTACAAAGTTAAACCGATGTGTCCATAGAACGTAAACAGTCAATAAAATTAAACTGCATTGGCGCTAACGTTCGAGTGTGTTTCAATTAATGGAGTGCTGCTGTCTTTACTATCTTCGCATGTTGATAAAGATTTCGGTGCCTTCTCTGATCCGCTTTGTGAGTTGTCCGCCCGTTCCTCGGCATTAATAGCTTCAGCATCCTTGTCGCTTGTGACGGGTACAACATCGGTAGCACCAATAACTTCTTTAATTTCCCGTGTTTCAGATTCTGTCATGGTCTTTTCTGAATCCTCAGCTTTAGTCGCAGCAATTTCTTCATCTTTCTTCTCTGCTGGCAGTACTGAATCAGTCTTGATACTGTCCTTATCGGCCTTTTCCGCAGTTATTTCATCAACTGCTTCGGTTGCTGATATTACGGAATCACTCTTGGTACTGGCTTCATCGCTAGTTTTTCCATCTTTTTTATCCGGTTCGTCATCAACGACTTTAGCTTCATTGGTTGCATCAACATCGCCTGCGTTATCACGAGCAGGCGTTTTATTTGCAGTGGTTTCAGCCGTAAGTGTTTCTTGCATTTCTGTTATTTCCATAGCTTCTTCAACTGGTATTTCGTTCTGAGCAGACTCCATATTTTGCGTTTCTTCCTTGAGCTCTGATGATTTTGAATCGTTTTCGATTAATACTTTTGTTTTGTCTTTCCCTACATCAGCAGTATTAGTGTCTTCGGTGTCTTCAATAGTACCTTTATCTTTCAGATTTTTAGTAATGCTTGGCTGCTCTTCTTTGGGGGTATCTATATTAGCTTCACTGTTTTCGGTAACTACAATTTTGGAGTCTTCTGGTGTGTCAATATCTTTGTTTCCGTCCATATTCTCGTGATCATTATCACCTGGCTCTGTATAAGTTAAATCCCTTTTATCTTTTAATGAATCTGTCGATTCGTTAATGACGTCAATTTTTGATTGTGTGTCGTTGTCAATCTCGGATTCCAATTTACGCTTTTGAACATTTTCCCTTGCAATCTTCTCCTGCTCCTCGATCCATTTGCGCGCCACTTCATATTCTTCCTCTGCGCGTCTTAACTTGACAACCACATTCATTTTGAGCTTGGCGTCATTCTTTTTTATCTCCTCCATGCGCTGACGCTCCAGATGAAGTAAAGCTGGATTTGGTTTGTTTGTCGTTTTCTTACGAGGCTGTTTCTTTTGAACGGTTCCTCCAGGTGACACTGATGGCTTTGTTTTCACCTCGCCGCTACCTTCAGTTATGTCCACTTCTAGAAGGCTGGCCAATATCGTTGAACTGAAGGCAGCCACATCAATATCCGTGTCCATATCCATGCTAGCGGCCACTGGATCCATTTTAACCAAAGCCTCTGCATCGGCTGCTGATTTAACGGATGTTATTCTTAAGCCCTTTGGTAAATTGATGGCAGATGTCGACGGTCTCTCTTCCTCGTTGTCTGAATCAATGGTAATTGTGTCCGTTTTGGGCTCTACAATCTCAATTTCATTGTCCTCATCATCACTGGCTTGTTTTTCTGTAAAAAAAAATATTTTTTATTAATAAAGAATGGAATTAATTATTAAAAAAAAAAAAAAATATTTTAAATTTTTAAAAATAAACCATATTATTCAGATATTGAAGTTGTACCGTTCATGAAGTAAATCTTAATTGGTTTATTGAATTTAAGAATGTATAGAAGTTTGGCATAAATTAATCTAGTCTAGTTACGAATCTTATCTAGGTGTCTTAAATATTGAGAAAGCGCATTTCCTCCAGCGGAAAATTGGTGCGCAACTTTTGCAGGGTCTTTTCATTTGGCCTTGGCTGACGATCCAGCTCACGACAATAGCATTCGTAAGCAAACTTTGCCATTTGCCAACGCAGCTTGCAAGCGCCTGCATCACGTCGGAAACGTGGTAACCGCCTGGCTACCTCGGCCCAAAGACGTTCGCGTGCTCCCACATCATTGTAGTCGACATGTCTTGGATTCCAGAGTGTGGGATAGGCTCGCATTGCCAGCACCAGCTGCTGAACAAACAGTCTGTCGTCGGGCATATCCTTTAGCTTGCCCGCTGATTCGCTGGATGAGTCATCGGCTGAACCTTGCTGGCCACAATCTTGCAATGGCTCGAATTCGTCACGTAAATCCTGTTCGTCAATTTTATAGAGAAAATATAAACTGGCTAGATACTTCGAGTATTTCAGTTCCAAATTAGTAAATGTGCGCTTGTCCTTGATGGTTTTGAGACGAAAGGACTTGTACATTTCGTACATTTGCTGCCAGCGCTCCACAATATACTCGCAGCGATAGTCTGTAACAAGATTATTGACATTATTGCAGATCTAATACTCAGAGGTTACCAAAGTTTACTCACTTGGTGCTGATTTCCAAAAGTTTTGCCACAACGACTTGCGGGTCTGTTCGTCAATACTGTTAAACTCGGGGTCAGCGGATTTGCGCCAGAGCACAGGATGACTCTTTGCAAAATTTATGATACGTAGGTCAATTGGACGCACCTCCAGCGGACGCACGGGCAAACGTGGCATGGTTTTTGCCGGCACCTGTTGCTGGCGTCCATCAGCAGTATCCTGGGATTCCTTGTGAATGGTATTCTCAATGGCATCCAATTGCTTGCGCTCGTAGCCATCGCCGTCATCTTCGCCACAATCCACAGGTAGCCACTCACTGCGTGGCAAGTCTCTATTGGCCAAATAGTTGGTGGCCTTGTCAAAATATCCCTTGAAGCGTCTTCCCAGCTTCACCAAGCGTTCGATGTGCACGTAACGTTTGCGTACGTTTTTCCACCGTAACTTGATGTCATCGCCGCGAGGAAAGTGGCTGGCAATGACGCGCCATTGTTTGCGAGTGACTTCCATTTTTCCGTAGTCCGGATGACGGGTGCACCAGATCGAGGGATATTCACGCAGTAAGCGAGTCAGCTTGCGATCATAGGCGTGCGCCTGTTCATTGCGATTCATGCTCTCCTCGGTGCCAAGGGCGTCGTATTCATCATCCAAATCATCATCATCATCGATATCGATATCGTCGGCATCATCGTTCAGATCATCATTATAATCTTCGGGCTCATCATTCTCATTGTCCGCTTTCTGATCATCGTCTTCATCTTTGGGATCTCCTTCGGCGCGTACGCCAAGTGGCCTTAATGGTGGCAGTGGCTCAAGGGATTCACCATCCTTCAGATTAGCATGCAAACTCTTGCGATACTCGTACACCTGATTGTGAAAACTGTTGCAGCCCGTATTGAACAGATCCACATCGTCCAGCTGTCCGTAGCACACATAATCCACCGCTACAATGAGATGGAAGTGAGAGAAAAAAGGCACATTAAAGTTTACCGAAAAACTGCTGCTGAATTCGATTCCATTGCCCTTTTTGGATATTTTGCAAACACATGGACCAAGAGCTAAATCAAATCTCAACAAGGCTGAATTCAAAAGCCAAGGAAATGGAACTCGCAGAGTTTTTCATAAACATAACATAAAAAAATACTTACATGAATCTCACCATTTAAATGGTATATATGATAGATAAATCTTTTCTTTTTTGCTAAGAAACACCCGTCCATGTGTCCAAATATTCACAAAAGACAATGTACACAATTTTTCAAATAAAATTAACTTATTTTGAGCTTGGCATCCACAGACATCCGCATGCTGTGGAGCATCAGCTAAACAGCTGAATTGGAACGCGGTTTTAGGAATTTAGGAATAATATTTTGTCATGTATCTCATAGATACATTTTTGCCTTCTTACAAGATCGATGTTCTTACTTCACACACATATTTGTGTCGCAAAATCTCATATGTTATGAAGATGAAACGTACCTGCAGCTAGTTGACCGTTCTCCAAGCTGTTTGCATCATTCTTGAAGCCCATTTCGCGCATGTCGACCAGACATTTATCTTGGAGCTGTTTAAAGCGCCCAATGGCATAGGTCATTAGGTAGGACAGATGTATGTACAGCTCCTTAAGATCCGTATAGGTGCGAGCCTGATTGTATGCATTGGAGTGGGTGAGCGTCTGCAGCTTGCTGGTCAAGTGCGTACATATTTCCATGGCATTAAAGATCTGATCCTGCAGCTGTGAGCGTGCTGATCCAATCGCACTGTTGGGAAACATGTGCCGCACAAGGGTGGGTGCTTTGGCCACTGATGCCGGAGTCATCATAATGGTTGTGCCGCCGTTGCTATTCGGTGCCGTTGATGGTGCTGGCAGATTCACCGAATGCACTTGACTGCCGTTGTTGACGCGGACAACTTGCGGAGCACGTTGCTGTTGGTTGGTTTGCGGATTGTAGATGCCCATGTTGGAGCCATAGCCGGGATTGTTGTGCATCATCCGTGGTTGCGGTGTTGCTGGGCGTTGACGTATGATAACCTGTGGATTTACAGACAGAGCAGCAGACGCGAGCGTGGTCGATGGTTGCCCTCCCAGTGGCACCTGACGTTTCACCTGCATCAACAATAGTTGGTGTTTAACATTGCTATGATTCTTTGGAAGCTGAGATCAACATTTACCTGTATTAGTCGACCATTCGGCAGGCGATAGGAGTCCTGCTGTGCAGCGCTATTGAGATCGACACGAAATCCACTTATGGTATGGAAAACGGGCCCAGGAGTACGTACTGCATTGGGTACGACGGTGCGTCGTACCACTGAAGCTGAAGGATTAATGGGTTGGCGGTAACGCATGCCCGAGCTGCTCAACACCAACGGCGGTGGTAGACTGCTACGCGGGGTGGCAGTGGAGTTGCCATTGCTGCTGCTGCTGCTGCCGGTACTGGGGCTGGGACCAGTGTAATTCTGTTGTACGGTCATGATGCGTGGAGTTGTAGTTATATTTGCCGATGGCGTTGTATTGCGTGAGGTCGGCTTTTGAGCAACTGAGATTTGACAGTCCGGTTCCAACATGCTAAGCAGATCAGGAGTACACACAACTTCATCGTTGGAAGATTTGGGACGCTTGGCAGGTGGACCCTGTGGCTTGGGCGATTTCTTGACTGAATTAACAGAGCTGGCATGACTGCGCTTGGACGCATTTGACTCTAAGCTCTCCATGGAGTCGGAAAGACTGTTGGCCTTTGCCTTGGCTAGGCGACAGCAATTGCTGCCGTCTTTATTCAGCAGCCGACGCATTTCACCCTCAGGCAATGGAATTGATTGCAGCCCACTGAGAAAGATACAAAAGGTACACCGAATTATATGGGATCAGTCATAGTCATAGTTATGATGTGGGTGACACTCACTTTTTTTGCGTCTCTATGTAATTGATGAGGGCCCAGTGCTGAGCGCGCAGTGGCCATAATATCTTTGAGGTGCACTTAAAGCAATTCCAGTTCTCATTCTGCTCAATGTCCACAATGACGCCGCGCGAAAGATTCTTCACGATGCACGATTTACAGAACACAAATGGGCATGTGGAACAGCAGTACACCTCGCCGCCCTGGCCGCACCAGCGACAGTACAACTCGGAGCCGTCTTCGCCCTTGGAGAACTCGCCGCTGTTGTAGAAGTCATGGCACTTGACGCAGTGCGTGACCCGCAGTATCGGATGCATTTTGATATTGCTCTCCGAATTCGGTGCAGTGCCAATGTGTGTACGACACACGGTGCAGTGTACCTTGCGCTGATTCACAACATCCACGGTGGGATACATTTTCAAGTAAAAGCGACGTTCTTCCTCTGAAACGCTGGCGTCCATTTCAAATTTTGTACCTAGAGAACGCCGCACATTAGTCAAGGTGAACCAACTGTGGTGGGACTGCGCTGGACCGCGGCAACTTACCCGCAAAATCAAAGTCATAGACTTTCAGCGATGGCGAAGGCGCTGCTGGCTTCGCAAGCTTCGCCCCGGTCTCGCTTGGTGTGCTGCTCATCTTGCCACTTTTCTAGCGGTAACAATAATCCACACGTGGATTTGCAAACAACTCAGAAATTCCTTCTTTTATACACACAAAACTGCAGCGGCGGCAACAACGCGTCGCGCTTCTTTATCGCAACAATTAATAACACTAACACCAACGCATACTCTATGCAAAGACAACAACGCGGTAAATGATCTGTGCCGTTTTGCAAATTAATTATTTTTTCAATTTTGCAGTTTGAAGTTTTTGTCTTCGGTGACAGAACAAAATTAATTTTTTTCACTCGACTGCTGCCGTACTATCTCGGTTTTCAATATGGCTGCCACTTCGTATGAGCCGACGAACCGAGCCGAACACACGAAGTATACATAACTAGTTTTACCTCGACTCGGAACCGATAATGGAATATATTACAAATTAATATTTTAGATATCTAATAAAACTGATCAAAAACATTAGTCTTCTCTTATTTTAAATAGCAAATCCCAATCAATTTATCAATGTTTTCTACCGATCGCATATATGTATTTAAATATTATAGATTTTTTAAAAGTCCTAAATATTGTTTTAATTTTTTTTTTATTTATACATTGGTGTCCAAATCTTCTGAATATTAAAAATATTTAAAAATAAATAATGTTTTAAATTACACTTATGTGTATCGACAACCCTGTTAGTACAGTGATCTCTTTCGCACTCATGTTAAATTCGTTACTACGAACACCTACGAAACACGAAAGACAACAAAAATGTTTAACATGCACATCAGTTAAAGGTTGTAGGATTAAGTTAAAGATAAAATGGTTTTTCCATTTGAAAATAAATTTAAATTTATATAAAAGAAGTGAACAAATCGGAATGTTGCACATCCCCTGCTGCTTTGCAACACTGATTAGTCAATTTCCAGCACTGCAATACATATTTATAACCCCGAAAGACAGCGCTACGTATATTTATTGCTATTATATTTAGTCTTAGTTCGAAAACTTATTTTAGTATAAGTTTTCAGTATAAACTTTATTCAAAGATATGATGATGAACCGGTACCGGAACCGTTAGCCGAAACTATCCGTTTAATTTTTAGTACCAAATTCGAAACCGAAAAAAATCTATTTTATTTTTTTAGAACCGAAAACCGAAACGTTTGAGCCGTTTGTTATGGTCGGCGCTGATCTATCGATAGAATCGATAACGATAGTCGCCAGCTGTGGCCAACGCCATCTATCAGCGTCGACCAAAACATTTAAAATGGAAAAATAGGAATTAGGGAAGAGGAGATTAGGAGATAATTTTTGACAGGAGATAATTAGGTTAGGGATTGAGAAAAATTAGTCTGGTTTTGGCTCGTGGTCGCGGCGAGAAAAGAAGAGGTCGAGTCGGAAACGTGTGTCAAGTCGGCCGATGGAAAATCTGCAAAGATAAATAACACATTAATAACACAATAATAACACAATAATCCGCCGAGACAAAACACGTACACACACGTATGTGACACATACACGTTGCAGCAACTACACACACATAATACCCAGCGAGGGCACCAGACGGAACATCACGGAACGCAGCACACAACACGTAACGCAGCGTGGAACACAGTGAGGATCAGCTGGACAAAGCGGAGGCAGGATTGTACACGCACACGGGCACTAGGATTGCGAGTGAGTCCATCGCTGCCGGCAGCTTGGTGCAGCCTCATGCCATAGGCGCGCTAGGTTCCACCGTCGCAAGTCCAGAATAATTAGCTGGTCGCAGCGCAGGCGCGGCTTGTTCCCGGCAGTCGAAATCGATCCTGATTTTATCCTCGAATTGATGCTGCCCATTGTAACTCCTGTGGAATAAGTTCTGTGTTGTTCAATTTAATTCGATTGTGTGTGTGCTGAAACACAAATTTACATTCATACTTACACGTATATAATTTCCACCGAACCGCCCCCTTCAAAGAGCTCTTTAGGGAAGACCTGTATTATAAACACTTACCGGCTAAATTAGTCACATATTTATATTAGATTATATATATTATATTATTTATACTCTACACTTATTTCATTTGTACTACTTAGTTGTTAGCAAGTCGTTTTGTTTACATTTCTCGCGCCCACTGAACAGGGCTGCCAGAAAGTTCCGTTTTGTTAGTGGCGTGCGATAGTTTGTTACATTTGAATTATATTTGTTAATTGTCAAGCACGAACAGAGCAGGTGAATTAAAATAATCATACAAAATGTAAACACGCTAGGAACAGCTATTATTATTATAATGAATAAATGTTATAACGTTTATTAGAAAATGATGTGTTAGTTTATTTATTAGGGTGAGATAGGTATGTGGTAGGTTGGGTGAAGTTTGGATTAGGGAGTCGGCACAAATATCAGAAGCCGACTATAGGTAGGGAGGGCGTCGTATGCGTGGACGACAACATCTGTCCACCAAATCCTTGCCAGCAGATTGTCCGTTATAGGTGTTGAGAAACCAGTCTGAGTATTTTATTCCGGTTATAAAAATATAAATATTTTGTTACCCGACTCGCCAGGTATCGAGGTCGACTCATCCCTGAGTTATGCCGATAGCTAGCCGGCAAATCGATATCTGGTTGCGATTGTAAAGTCGGATCATAACACGTTTAACCGTTTTGGTTTCGGTACAATTTTCAATTTTATTTGTTGTATAAATATAATTGTATATATATATATATGTATATATATATAGCTCCATAGAATTGAATCGCACGTACCATTACAGATACCGGAACCGAGGACCCAAGCCGACAAAAAATTGACTTCTACCGAAATAGTTGTTTTGGGACGTACTGAAATCGAACCCGGAATCACTATTTGTCTCGGTTTGCTCTCTGATTAAAATGTGCCGTCGATTCCACATTAAAAGCAGTTTAATCAGTTGAGCCGTAAATATAAATTAAATACCCCAAGAGAAAAAAAAAATGTCTGCTGCAATTCAAATTTTAATTTTTTTTTATATATTTTTGAATATGTTTTTTTGTATAAAATATTATATAAGTAGAATATAACGGCGATAGAATCATTTATGTATTCGTGATCTTAAGGTGGCAGTTGAACTTAGTTTATTTTAAAATTATGGGTTTTAAATGATGCTGGTCGACGACTCACGGTCATCTAATTTGATTTAAAAAAAATAAATGGAATACCCTTAAAGTAAATTTAAAAGCAGTGTTTTGAAAAGTATCGATACTCGTGCGAAGTATTAAGTTGATATTTCGATATCACATTCGATTCATATGATCACATCGATATATTCTTTAATAATATTCATTGCAAGTTTGTTGTAAACCTAATTTATTCCCTCTTTCCCTTTTTTGATAGCAGATAAAGCTTTGTGTCTTGTGAAATGTGAAATGGAATAAGTTTGAAAGTGATACTTAAGACAGAATCGATAGTATGACGAGGTATATCATCGAATTATATCGATTTATTTCGTTGAAGCAACCGATTCCTGGAAACACTTCGATTCCTTTAC
>JBAMBK010001463.1:0-11846 GCA_037043435.1 Drosophila suboccidentalis
GCCTGCATCTCTATGCCGATTACCTCACTGGTGAGGGTGACACAATAACGGCGACGGTGAGCGTCGTATTTATTGTCGGACGCAGCAGTTATGAGTCACACCTTGGCAACGAAACGCTATCACGACTGCACAACGAAGCACAACTGTACAACGACATCATTCAGGATAACTTCATTGATACCTATGACAATTTAACATTGAAATCCGTCATGGCACTGAAACATGTTAGCAGGAGCTGTGCGAAAACTTGCGCCTACTTTCTCAAATGCGACGACGACACGTTCGTTAATGTGCCAAATCTTCTGCACTATTTGCTTGGTGGCACAGTGCCTCTATACAATGACACGCTGGACTATCACGATCGCAGGTCGTTTCTGGTCATGTTGCCGCATAACCGGCTGAATGCCACCTCCGGCATAATGCGTGGCCATCAGTTTTGCAATGTGGTGCCCGTGAGTGATGTGAGCAGCAAATGGTATATGCCCTACTACATGTATCAAGGAGACGCATATCCACAGTATCTTTCTGGAGCTGGTTATCTTATGTCCATCGATGTGGTGGGACGTCTCTATGAGGCCGCAATGAACACATCGCTGGTTTACCTGGAGGATGTGTACATAACAGGACTCTGCGCTGACCGAGCGAACATCAAGCGCCAGCATCATTCATTATTCAGCTTTGCGCACTCGAAGCATCTGTGCGCCTTTAAGGGCAGCATAACACAGCATCAAGTGAAGGAGGAAAGCATGGTTGAGGCGTGGCGATACGTATCCAATTATAGTATACAGTGCCCGGCGCCGGGAAGCTACTTAAACCATATGCGACTGCGCAATCGCATCAATTGTTAAAAGACAAAGAGCTGTGAATTCGCCTCCCTGTATAACATAGGTTTATAAATTGTATACGTAGCATATACTTATACATATCTATTATAATACTTAGTTGCATAGAATACTCATTAAAGAGATTGGGATACCAAGCAATTATAGATGTGTGTGTACATATACTTGTACTTGTCAATGCACAACAATTCGCGCACACTAGTTAGATTAGTTAAATATTACTTGAAAACAAGTTTTGTTCCTTGTATTGTGACGTTGTAATTGAATTTTTAGCTGGTTCTCTTGGATATGTATTGCGAAAAATCAGCACTTGATAATCATGTTTTCTAAGTCAGTCATCCTTTAGTTTCGCATGAAAGTAAACTATGCTTATTCAGATCCGCCAAGCAGAAGGAAACTAATGAAGTGTCAAGTTTGTGCTCATTAAAATTAATAGTCAGCCATTACCGATATTTTTCCACAACGCTTAACCAAGGGAACAGCTAAACCATTTTGAAATACCTTAAGATGGATAAGACAAAAAATAGAAAAGACGCCTAATCTTGCCCGATGATTTTCAATGATTAGTTTACACCTTGTATAAGAAGCGCACATAAATGTAAGTTTAATAATACTCTAGTGAAATAGCACAAAAATAAATTATACTTGTTGTTCAAGTTAAGAGAAAATGTACTTCCTTTAGTGCATTAAGAACCATTGTTACAGCATCTCGAGGATATATTTTTATTGAATCGTAACTCGCTTAGCATTCTGTTTATTTAGTTCACCAATTATATGCATAAAAATATATACATGTATTTATCAATCTCATTGCGCATGGTATTTATTTATTTTATAATTCAAAAATAAATGATATCATTATAATATCGATATACTAAACAGTACAACTATATGAAGTGTGTGATTGGATATTAATTAACAATGCGGTAGTTTTTCAAAAACAAAAACAACACAATGATAAAGAAAATGCAACGAGCTAATACAATAGCTCATCTTAAGTTAAAACATAGCAGATTTCATACAGAGTTCAGATTGTATGAAAAAGTGACATATTACTAAATGCTCTTAAAAACAAAAAATAATATTCGAATTTACAAAGTTAAACCGATGTGTCCATAGAACGTAAACAGTCAATAAAATTAAACTGCATTGGCGCTAACGTTCGAGTGTGTTTCAATTAATGGAGTGCTGCTGTCTTTACTATCTTCGCATGTTGATAAAGATTTCGGTGCCTTCTCTGAGCCGCTTTGTGAGTTGTCCGCCCGTTCCTCGGCATTATTAGCTTCAGCATCCTTGTCGCTTGTGACGGGTACAACATCGGTAGCACCAATAACTTCTTTAATTTCCCGTGTTTCAGATTCTGTCATGGTCTTTTCTGAATCCTCAGCTTTAGTCGCAGCAATTTCTTCATCTTTCTTCTCTGCTGGCAGTACTGAATCAGTCTTGATACTGTCCTTATCGGCCTTTTCCGCAGTTACTTCATCAACTGCTTCGGTTGCTGATATTACGGAATCACTCTTGGTACTGGCTTCATCGCTAGTTTTTCCATCTTTTTTATCCGGTTCGTCATCAACGACTTTAGCTTCATTGGTTGCATCAACATCGCCTGCGTTATCACGAGCAGGCGTTTTATTTGCAGTTGTTTCAGCCGTAAGTGTTTCTTGCATTTCTGTTATTTCCATAGCTTCTTCAACTGGTATTTCATTTTGAGCAGACTCCATATTTTGCGTTTCTTCCAGGAGTTCTGATGATTTTGAATCGTTTTCGATTAATACTTTTGTCTTGTCTTTCCCTACATCAGCAGAATTAGTGTCTTCGGTGTCTTCAATAGTACCTTTATCTTTCAGATTTTTAGTAATGCTTGGCTGCTCTTCTTTGGGGGTATCTATATTAGCTTCACTGTTTTCGGTAACTACAATTTTGGAGTCATCTGGTGTGTCAATATCTTTGATTCCGTCCACATTCTCGTGATCCTTATCACCTTTCTCTGTATAAGTTAAATCACTTTTATCTTTTAATGAATCTGTCGATTCGTTAATGACGTCAATTTTTGATTGTGCCTCGTTGTCAATCTCGGATTCCAATTTACGCTTTTGAACATTTTCCCTTGCAATCTTCTCCTGCTCCTCGATCCATTTGCGCGCCACTTCATATTCTTCCTCTGCGCGTCTTAACTTGACAACCACATTCATTTTGAGCTTGGCGTCATTCTTTTTTATCTCCTCCATGCGCTGACGCTCCAGATGAAGTAAAGCTGGATTTGGTTTGTTTGTCGTTTTCTTACGAGGCTGTTTCTTTTGCACGGTTCCTCCAGGTGACACTGATGGCTTTGTTTTCACCTCGCCGCTACCTTCAGTTATGTCCACTTCTAGAAGGCTGGCCAATATCGTTGAACTGAAGGCAGCCACATCAATATCCGTGTCCATATCCATGCTAGCGGCCACTGGATCCATTTTAACCAAAGCCTCTGCATCGGCTGCTGATTTAACGGATGTTATTCTTAAGCCCTTTGGTAAATTGATGGCAGATGTCGACGGTCTCTCTTCCTCGTTGTCTGAATCAATGGTAATTGTGTCCGTTTTGGGCTCTACAATCTCAATTTCATTGTCCTCATCATCACTGGCTTGTTTTTCTGTAAAATAATATTTTTTATTAATAAACATTGGAATTAAATATGAAAATAAAATATATATTTAACATTTTTAAAAGAAAACCATATTATTCATAGTTGTTGAAGTTGTACCGTTCATGAAGAAAATCTTAATTGGTTTATTGAATGTAAGAATGTATAGAAGTTTGGCATAAATTAATCTAGTCTAGTTACGAATCTTATCTAGGTGGCTTAAATATTGAGAAAGCGCATTTCCTCCAGCGGAAAATTGGTGCGCAACTTTTGCAGGGTCTTTTCATTTGGCCTTGGCTGACGATCCAGCTCACGACAATAGCATTCGTAAGCAAACTTTGCCATTTGCCAACGCAGCTTGCAAGCGCCTGCATCACGTCGGAAACGTGGTAGTCGCCTGGCTACCTCGGCCCAAAGACGTTCGCGTGCTCCCACATCATTGTAGTCGACATGTCTTGGATTCCAGAGTGTGGGATAGGCTCGCATTGCCAGCACCAGCTGCTGAACAAACAGTCTGTCGTCGGGCATATCCTTTAGCTTGCCCGCTGATTCGCTGGATGAGTCATCGGCTGAACCTTGCTGGCCACAATCTTGCAATGGCTCGAATTCGTCACGTAAATCCTGTTCGTCAATTTTATAGAGAAAATATAGACTGGCTAGATACTTGGAGTATTTCAGTTCCAAATTGGTAAATGTGCGTTTGTCCTTGATGGTTTTGAGGCGAAAGGACTTGTACATTTCGTACATTTGCTGCCAGCGTTCCACAATATACTCGCAGCGATAGTCTGTAACAAGATTATTGACATTATTGCAGATCTAATACTCAGAGGTTACCAAAGTTTACTCACTTGGTGCTGATTTCCAAAAGTTTTGCCACAACGACTTGCGGGTCTGTTCGTCAATACTGTTAAACTCGGGGTCAGCGGATTTGCGCCAGAGCACAGGATGACTCTTTGCAAAATTTATGATACGTAGGTCAATTGGACGCACCTCCAGCGGACGCACGGGCAAACGTGGCATGGTTCTTGCCGGCACCTGTTGCTGTCGTACATCAGCAGTATCCTGGGATTCCTTGTGAATGGTATTCTCAATGGCATCCAATTGCTTGCGCTCGTAGCCATCGCCGTCATCTTCGCCACAATCCACAGGTAGCCACTCACTGCGTGGCAAGTCTCTATTGGCCAAATAGTTGGTGGCCTTGTCAAAATATCCCTTGAAGCGTCTTCCCAGCTTCACCAAGCGTTCGATGTGCACGTAACGTTTGCGTACGTTTTTCCACCGTAACTTGATGTCATCGCCGCGAGGAAAGTGGCTGGCAATGACGCGCCATTGTTTGCGAGTGACTTCCATTTTGCCGTAGTCCGGATGACGGGTGCACCAGATCGAGGGATATTCACGCAGTAAGCGAGTCAGCTTGCGATCATAGGCGTGCGCCTGTTCATTGCGATTCATGCTCTCCTCGGTGCCAAGGGCGTCGTATTCATCATCCAAATCATCATCATCATCGATATCGATATCGTCGGCATCATCGTTCAGATCATCATTATAATCTTCGGGCTCATCATTCTCATTGTCCGCTTTCTGATCATCGTCTTCATCTTTGGGATCTCCTTCGGCGCGTACGCCAAGTGGCCTTAATGGTGGCAGTGGCTCAAGGGATTCACCATCCTTCAGATTAGCATGCAAACTCTTGCGATACTCGTACACCTGATTGTGAAAACTGTTGCAGCCCGTATTGAACAGATCCACATCGTCCAGCTGTCCGTAGCACACATAATCCACCGCTACAATGAGATGGAAGTGAGAGAAAAAAGGCACATTAAAGTTTACCGAAAAACTGCTGCTGAATTCGATTCCATTGCCCTTTTTGGATATTTTGCAAACACATGGACCAAGAGCTAAATCAAATCTCAACAAGGCTGAATTCAAAAGCCAAGGAAATGGAACTCGCAGAGTTTTTCATAAACATAACATAAAAAAATACTTACATGAATCTCACCATTTAAATGGTATATATGATAGATAAATCTTTTCTTTTTTGCTAAGAAACACCCGTCCATGTGTCCAAATATTCACAAAAGACAATGTACACAATTTTTCAAATAAAATTAACTTATTTTGAGCTTGGCATCCACAGACATCCGCATGCTGTGGAGCATCAGCTAAACAGCTGAATTGGTACGCGGTTTTAGAAATTTCTCCCACTTTTACGTTGGAGTAATAATTAAAATTTTGTCATGTATCTCATAGATACATTTTTAGCCTTCAAATGTGTGGCAAATTCTCATATGTTATGAAGATGAAACGTACCTGCAGCTAGTTGACCGTTCTCCAAGCTGTTTGCATCATTCTTGAAGCCCATTTCGCGCATGTCGACCAGACATTTATCTTGGAGCTGTTTAAAGCGCCCAATGGCATAGGTCATTAGGTAGGACAGATGTATGTACAGCTCCTTAAGATCCGTATAGGTGCGAGCCTGATTGTATGCATTGGAGTGGGTGAGCGTCTGCAGCTTGCTGGTCAAGTGCGTACATATTTCCATGGCATTAAAGATCTGATCCTGCAGCTGTGAGCGTGCTGATCCAATCGCACTGTTGGGAAACATGTGCCGCACAAGGGTGGGTGCTTTGGCCACTGATGCCGGAGTCATCATAATGGTTGTGCCGCCGTTGCTATTCGGTGCCGTTGATGGTGCTGGCAGATTCACCGAATGCACTTGACTGCCGTTGTTGACGCGGACAACTTGCGGAGCACGTTGCTGTTGGTTGGTTTGCGGATTGTAGATGCCCATGTTGGAGCCATAGCCGGGATTGTTGTGCATCATCCGTGGTTGCGGTGTTGCTGGGCGTTGACGTATGATAACCTGTGGATTTACAGACAGAGCAGCAGACGCGAGCGTGGTCGATGGTTGCCCTCCCAGTGGCACCTGACGTTTCACCTGCATCAACAATAGTTGGTGTTTAACATTGCTATGATTCTTTGGAAGCTGAGATCAACATTTACCTGTATTAGTCGACCATTCGGCAGGCGATAGGAGTCCTGCTGTGCAGCGCTATTGAGATCGACACGAAATCCACTTATGGTATGGAAAACGGGCCCAGGAGTACGTACTGCATTGGGTACGACGGTGCGTCGTACCACTGAAGCTGAAGGATTGATGGGTTGGCGGTAACGCATGCCCGAGCTGCTCAACACCAACGGCGGTGGTAGACTGCTACGCGGGGTGGCAGTGGAGTTGCCATTGCTGCTGCTGCTGCTGCCGGTACTGGGGCTGGGACCAGTGTAATTCTGTTGTACGGTCATGATGCGTGGAGTTGTAGTTATATTTGCCGATGGCGTTGTATTGCGTGAGGTCGGCTTTTGAGCAACTGAGATTTGACAGTCCGGTTCCAACATGCTAAGCAGATCAGGAGTACACACAACTTCATCGTTGGAAGATTTGGGACGCTTGGCAGGTGGACCCTGTGGCTTGGGCGATTTCTTGACTGAATTAACAGAGCTGGCATGACTGCGCTTGGACGCATTTGACTCTAAGCTCTCCATGGAGTCGGAAAGACTGTTGGCCTTTGCCTTGGCTAGGCGACAGCAATTGCTGCCGTCTTTATTCAGCAGCCGACGCATTTCACCCTCAGGCAATGGAATTGATTGCAGCCCACTGAGAAAGATACAAAAGGTACACCGAATTATATGGGATCAGTCATAGTCATAGTTATGATGTGGGTGACACTCACTTTTTTTGCGTCTCTATGTAATTGATGAGGGCCCAGTGCTGAGCGCGCAGTGGCCATAATATCTTTGAGGTGCACTTAAAGCAATTCCAGTTCTCATTCTGCTCAATGTCCACAATGACGCCGCGCGAAAGATTCTTCACGATGCACGATTTACAGAACACAAATGGGCATGTGGAACAGCAGTACACCTCGCCGCCCTGGCCGCACCAGCGACAGTACAACTCGGAGCCGTCTTCGCCCTTGGAGAACTCGCCGCTGTTGTAGAAGTCATGGCACTTGACGCAGTGCGTGACCCGCAGTATCGGATGCATTTTGATATTGCTCTCCGAATTCGGTGCAGTGCCAATGTGTGTACGACACACGGTGCAGTGTACCTTGCGCTGATTCACAACATCCACGGTGGGATACATTTTCAAGTAAAAGCGACGTTCTTCCTCTGAAACGCTGGCGTCCATTTCAAATTTTGTACCTAGAGAACGCCGCACATTAGTCAAGGTGAACCAACTGTGGTGGGACTGCGCTGGACCGCGGCAACTTACCCGCAAAATCAAAGTCATAGACTTTCAGCGATGGCGAAGGCGCTGCTGGCTTCGCAAGCTTCGCCCCGGTCTCGCTTGGTGTGCTGCTCATCTTGCCACTTTTCTAGCGGTAACAATAATCCACACGTGGATTTGCAAACAACTCAGAAATTCCTTCTTTTATACACACAAAACTGCAGCGGCGGCAACAACGCGTCGCGCTTCTTTATCGCAACAATTAATAACACTAACACCAACGCATACTCTATGCAAAGACAACAACGCGGTAAATGATCTGTGCCGTTTTGCAAATTAATTATTTTTTCAATTTTGCAGATTGAAGTTTTTGTCTTCGGTGACAGAACAAAATTAATTTTTTTCACTCGACTGCTGCCGTACTATCTCGGTTTTCAATATGGCTGCCACTTCGTATGAGCCGACGAACCGACCCGAACACACGAAGTATACATAACTAGTTTTACCTCGACTCGGAACCGATAATGGAATATATTACAAATTAATATTTTAGATATCTAATAAAACTGATCAAAAACATTAGTCTTCTCTTATTTTAAATAGCAAATCCCAATCAATTTATCAATGTTTTCTACCGATCGCATATATTTAAATATTATATATTTTTTAAAAGTCCTAAATATTGTTTTAATTTTTTTTTTATTTATACATTGGTGTCCAAATCTTCTGAATATTAAAAATATTTAAAAATAAATAATGTTTTAAATTACACTTATGTGTATCGACAACCCTGTTAGTACAGTGATCTCTTTCGCACTCATGTTAAATTCGTTACGACACGAACACCTACGAAACACGAAAGACAACAAAAATGTTTAACAAGCACATCAGTTAAAGGTTGTAGGATTAAGTTAAAGATAAAATGGTTTTTCCATTTGAAAATAAATTTAAATTTATATAAAAGAAGTGAACAAATCGGAATGTTGCACAGCCCCTGCTGCTTTGCAACACTGATTAGTCAATTTCCAGCACTGCAATACATATTTATAACCCCGAAAGACAGCGCTACGTATATTTATTGCTATTATATTTAGTCTTAGTTCGAAAACTTATTTTAGTATAAGTTTTCAGTATAAACTTTATTCAAAGATATGATGATGAACCGGTACCGGAACCGTTAGCCGAAACTATCCGTTTAATTTGTAGTACCAAATTCGAAACCGAAAAAAATCTATTTTATTTTTTTAGAACCGAAAACCGAAACGTTTGAACCGTTTAACCGTTTTGGTTTCGGTACAATTTTCAATTTTATTTGTTGTATAAATATAATTGTATATATATATAGAAGGAGCTCCATAGAATTGAATCGCACGTACCATTACAGATACCGGAACCGAGGACCCAAGCCGACAAAAAATTGACTTCTACCGAAATAGTTGTTTTGGGACGTACTGAAATCGAACCCGGAATCACTATTTGTCTCGGTTTGCTCTCTGATTAAAATGTGCCGTCGATTCCACATTAAAAGCAGTTTAATCAGTTGAGCCGTAAATATAAATTAAATACCCCAAGAAAAAAAAAATGTCTGCTGCAATTCAAATTTTAATTTTTTTTTATATATATTTTTGAATATGTTTTTTTGTATAAAATATTATATAAGTAGAATATAACGGCGATATAATCATTTATGTATTCGTGATCTTAAGGTGGCAGTTGAACTTAGTTTATTTTAAAATTAAGGGTTTTAAATGATGCTGGTCGACGACTCACGGTCATCTAATTTGATTTAAAAAAAATAAATGGAATACCCTTAAAGTAAATTTAAAAGCAGTGTCTTAAAAAGTATCGATACTCGTGCGAAGTATCAAGTTGATGTTTCGATATCACATTCGATTCATATGATCACATCGATATATTTTTTAATAATATTTATTGCAAGTTTGCTGTAAACATAACTTATTCCCTCTTTCCCTTTTTTGATAGCAAATAAAGCTTTGTGTCTTGTGAAATGTATTTCAGTTCCAGAGTATCGAATGGAATAAGTTTGAAAGTGATACTTAAGACAGAATCGATAGTAGACGAGGTATTTCATCGTATTATATCGATATATTTCGTTGAAGCAACCGATTCCAGGAAACACTTCGATTCCTTTACTTTAGTGTTGGGTCATTTAGGTGAACATGTTCACTTGCACTTTTTTTTTAGGTGAGTCAACTCACTCAGATCGCTCACTTGTTCAGTTGCTCACTTGCTCAGTTGCTCAGTCGCTCACTTGCTCAGTACCTCATTCGCTAACTCACTTCGATAAGTCCCTCACTCAACAAATAAAAAATTTCATACGTTTTACATGTCATACTTTCAATTTAAATCGGATTCATCACTTTATTATGTATAATATACATGTACATAAAACTAAAGTAACAAAATTAAAAATAAAATAATGATAATATATTCCCTTCATAACAAACAACCAAATTAAAAAGTAAAATAATGAAAGTATTGATTTCCCTTCACTTCTTTATACTTTCTCCAAAATGAGCTAACGAATATACGCAAAGTGCCGTAACAGAATTCAGAGCGCAAAGGATATAAAGAATAAGATCATTTGGGCGAACAACTGAACAAGGATGAACAACTGAACAAAAAAGAGCAAAACAAAGCAACTGAACAAGACTGAGCAACTGAGCAATAGAGCTGGCAAACTATCGACGATAGTTTCGATATATCGATAGTGGATCTGGTTTTTTCCACTATCGATATATCGATAGCGAAAATTTGCACTATCGATAGTATTTAAGAAAAATTTACTTCACTTGCACACCACTTGGCAGCAAAATTTTTGGTAAGAAGGGACTGCGCTGAAATTCTTACATAAATTTATAAATTTTTACGTTATTATTTTAACAAATTAAGTTCAAAATAAAAACTATTTACTTTGAATAAACATTTTTTTTTATATGAAAAAATTTGAATTCGGCTTTTTGGTAGAAAATATATATAAAACGATACTATCGATAGTATCGATGTTAACCTCTCAAAATATCGAAAATATCGAATGGCGCCAATATCGATAGTTTGCCAGCTCTACTGAGCAACTGAGCAAGTGAGCAAAAATGAGCAAGTTGGAAGGAACATGTTCACTTGCTCACTTCAGGCACTAAGCAAATAACCTATAGAGAACCCATCCTATACAACTGAAATGTCACAGAAAAAATGCTTGCGAAGCGTCCACAGCGAAGTGTTACCGATCTGGCAATATTGTTATAGTGGAATTTATAAAAGAAGCGATTTTATTTTTGAGGCCGTTGCTTGCGAAACTTAAACATGTGAAATATGATATAGCCTCTACCCTTAAAACTTTTAACCCACATTATTTTATTCAAAACAACACCCTTAATTTTTATAAATTTCACTCGAACAATATTGCCAGATCGGTAACACATCGCTGTGGACGCTTCGCAAGCCTTTTTTTCTGTGACATTTAAGTTGTATAGGATGGGTTCTCTATAGGTTATTTGCTTAGTGCTTCAGGGTAGTGATGTAAAAAAACATCGATGCATCGAGCATCGATGTTTTTTCAGCGATGTTTCTCGATGTTTTCCGATGTTTTTGTAGATGTCGATTTATCGATGTTGCATGGCGATGCATCGATGTTTTGCAAAACATCGGTTGCCGCACTTTCAATACGCTCTTTTCGCCGCTCTGACAGTGAGTTTATAGTAATTTGAGCAGTGTTTGAAATGCCTAAGTGAATAAATTTATTAAAATTGGTCAGAGATACTATAGCTACAAGAAGGCTTACATATGTCTTTTCAAAGCTCTCATCAAAAAGCCTTCTTGGAGTTTGTGCTTATACATTCAAGATAAAAACTGTTTGAAACTTTAAAACACAATTGAAAGCATACGTTTTTAAGAGAAAATGAGCTTTATTAAACTAAGAAATTCTATTTTTCTTCTACAAAGGGTATGGTTTTTAAACATTAGACATACATCGATGCATCGATGTTTCGACCCGATGTATCAACCAACATCGATGTTTCATTTTGAAAGCATCGATGAGCATCGACATCGATGTTTCCACTCAAATTTACATCAATACTTCAGGGAGCAACTCTTTTTTGTTCACTCACTCATGAGCAACCCAACACTACTTTAA